>JAJAGP010003552.1:0-70711 GCA_025084515.1 Ancistrus triradiatus
TTAAAGTCGTCCAGAACGCAGGACCAAAGCTGTAAATATCGAGAGCTGATTATTCTCAGGTCAGCCTTTCATCTCCAAACACAATATGACTTATCGATCGATGAAGATTCCAGATTTATTATTATTGAGGGAGGGGGGGATAAATGAGAGGAGCAGAAAAGTGGACTGACGAGCAGCTAATGCTACAAATTGGGAGTGATGAACGAGTGCAGACCTTCACGTTGCTAAATAAAAGATTAGGTGGCACGCTGCAGACGGATAATGGCATTAATGTCATCGATCTGGCCAGGCAGAGATGGATGACGACAGGAAGGAAACCTGCCTAAAGGCTCACGGTCTGACTAAAAAGCGTCTGGTCTGGCTCTTCAACATACACACACGCACACACACCTGACTTCGCATTACTGCCTTCAAGGGGTTTTCCATTCTCAAGCTTTACTGTAACTAAACACGACTACAGGGAAGCTTCGAGATTACAATAAGAGAATCCCAGAAGTTGAATCTGTTCACCTGGACCTGGAGGTTTTTTGGGAGACACGTTTTGTCACTCTTAGTAGTGTGACCTGGGATAACAATAGACAATTTTGGCAAAAAACTAAATACATAAATATATAAGGGAGAAAAAGAAATAAGGAAAGAAAGAAAGAAAGAAAGAAAGAGGAAACAATTGAAAAAAGGAAAGAAAGGAAGACAATAAAATCTGAATAGGTACAAATCATTAGCGTTGAATGGCTTTTTCTTAGATAAAGTTTGTGAACCCTACAGCTGCAGAATTAGTTCTGACTGATTTAAGCGTGATGCGACGTGCTGTTTTACTTTTTGTCTGATTGTAGCTTTGATTCTGATTTCTGGATGGATAAGGTTTCTTCAGGTTCCTGGTTTGGTTCCATCATCAATCTGATTGGAGCGTCAGATGTGGGGGTGAATTATTGATGTTGCGCCTTCATGTCAATATTTGGCCATCAATAGAAAGAAAACAATTGAAATCATGACATATTTTAACAAATAAATGAGGATGACTTTTTTTTTGACCAATAAACAAAGCAGTCAGTTTATTTTTGACCCATAAAAATTATGCTAAAATAAGTCAGCCTTTGATCAGTAATAATTATACAAACCCCCACAAAAGTAGAAAGGAGTGCATTTTTGATTGATAAATTAGTGCAGCTCTAAGAATTTCTGCTGTTAAAGTGGACCTGAGGTTCTCAGAAGGTGGAGGATAAAATGTGGTGTGAAATGAGACCATGGGCTTTCATATGTTCACATGAGAAGATGTGTGGAAGATCTGGAGATGATGAAAGGAGCAGCGGACTTAAACGAGAGCTCGAGGCCCCGATCAAAGGCAAGTTCTGGACCTGGTATCAGAACTCAGCGAGCCTCCAGGGCAGCAGCCGAGCCTGACGCTGGACACGGTGCTCAGGGCGGCACCATCACAGCAGAGGGTTTGAGGATTTTCTTTTTCTTTCCTCCTGATCGTTTTAGGAAATCATCAGCCAAATTGGATCAATAAGTAATTAACACTTAGCTCAGTCAGTCCACCTGTCTTCAGCTACCGCAATCGCAAGCACAAAGTCGGACTATTTGCAGAGCCCCATCTCGTCTAGAATCGAGGTTCTTCTCGGAGACGAGATGAGGAGCTATCGATCACGCCGGCTGCACAATAGAACCGGCAGTGCAGCGTTCATAGGCATGTGAAAATAGTCAGAAAAGAATGGGACAGAAATCTGTGACAGAAACGATGCTCCAATCAGAATCCAATCAAAAAACCATGTCTCATAAATCCATAGCAGAAGGTCCCAGGTTCATCAGAACAGAATATGCAATTCATAGCTTTAAAAAATCAGTTTTAAAACAGTAAATGATTTCATCACCAAGCACACAAAAATGATAATTAATTAAAAACGATTTTAATAAAGAGATGGATAAATGGATGTGAAATCTTCATCTTCATCATAAGATTTAATTCAAAGCTTTTTAAAAAGTGCATTAATATTGTAAACAATTTCATCACCAACCACTTATCAAAAATAAATATCTTCATCAATTTTAAATGTGTTCCAAAATCTGAACACTTTTAAGATAAATAAACCGTGACGTCCTCAGAGATCCTAGCATGCTATCTGGCTTTATTTATGTAATATTACGAAGGGCTATTATTGCAATTTCTTTTATGTCTCACAGTTATATGAGTTTTAGTTCCTTGGTAATAAGAACCCAATCTTAATATGCTAAAAAAGGTTCAATGTAGCACTTCAGTGTGACTTTAATAAAGATTTCGGGTCATGATTATTATGAGTAACCGACAGTTTAGTTTAGATTAGAGATGTTATCAGTGATTCTAGATCATTCTGCATAGCTATCAAATAATTTTATATTTGAAATTCATGGAAAGAAAGAAAGAAAGAAACAAAGAAAGGATGGAAGGAAAGAAGAAGAAGAAATAAGACTAAATAAAGGATGAAAGAAAGGAAGACAGAGAGAAAGAAAGAAAGAAGGAAAGAAAGGGAAGAACTGATATTTTTTATGAAAGAATAGTTTGTGAACCCTACAGCTACAGACTGAGTTCTGAATGATTGAAGCATGCCGTGACGTTCTGTGTTTTACTTTTTGCCTAATTGTAGCTGTGATTGTGATTTCTGCATGGATAAGGTTTGTTCAGGTTCCTGGTTTGGTTCCATCATCAATCTGATTGGAGCGTCAGATGTGGGGGTGAATTATTGATGTTGCGCCTTCATCAATAATGGGAGGTTCATTCTGCTAAAGACAAATGAGTTCCACGGCGTCCAGAGTCAGTGGCTTTTCATGACTCTGAGCTCAGCCTTTGGACTCCAAATCCGATCTTACAGGAATACTAACGAGTAACAAACATTCAGCTACGGCTGCACCTAATACATCTTACACACTTACTTACCTACTGCGTGTTTATTGTAACGTTACTCCAAATCAAGTCAGATAAAGAACCTTCAACAGGTTAATACATTATGTGAGTTTTGTATTTACTTCCAGTACTTTATTCAATAAATGACATGAGATATTCAACACTTAATTATAAAATGAGCTTCATGTTAATGATTTTACACAACTGTAGTTTAATATAAGTGCTTTACGTGTTAAAGGTAAGCTACACTATGATATATACAGTATCATTAAACTCCTCAGGTTAAAACTCAACCTGTGATGAAAAGAAAGGAAGCAAGGAAGAAAGGAAGAAAAGAAGAAAGAAAGAAAGAAAGGAAGGAAGACAGAAAGGAAGGAGGTGTGAAAGAAAAAGAAGGAAGGAAGGAAGGAAAGAAAGAAAGAAAGAAAGAAAGGGAGGAAAGAAGGAAGGAAGGAAAGAAGGAAGAAAAAAAAGAAGGGAGGCAAAAAAGAAAGGAAGTAAGAAAGAACTAAAGATAGAATGGAAGTAAGAAAGGAAAGAAGGAAGGGGGAAACAGAAAGAAGAAATAAAAGATATGAAGAAAAAGAAAGAAAGAATGAAAGAAAGAAACAGGAAGGAAGGAAGAAAGATAGAAAGAAAGTAAGAAAGGTAGATTTGTCGTAACGTATCCTCATTATAAATTTTGTATAGTTTGTGTGTATATATATACACGACCAGAGGGGGCGCTTAAGAGCAGAAGTTGGTCATTTGTGTCCATCATACTGAAAGTCCTCCAAGTGTTACAGCTTTAACCTATACACTATATCATTATTGTGAATTTCCATTAATTAGGGATGGATTAAGGATGCTGTGTAGATGGTAGCGTTCCACTCATGTTTCCAGAGGTACCCTACACATTTGCATATCATTTGCACACATTTGTTTTGTGAGAATACCCTTTATATTTACAATACAGTATCATAAAAAGACGATGTGACTATGGTAATGTCCGGTCATCGTCCTGTTCGGTCAAAGACCTGCTACACAGAATGGGATGTGGACATTCAGTCACATACCAGCTTCACTCGTACATAATATAGGACAGGCTCCTTTATACACTTCCTAAACTCACCACCTTCATCAGACTCTGCTTTCCCGTAGGCGTGACTCAGGATGCACTCTGGCTAATTAGTCCGTGTGGAAGGTAATTAAGGTAGCAAATTTCACAGCGAGCCGATCCTACGCGCTGAGGAAGCTCCGGCGATACGCTGGCTAATGGTTTTTCTGTACACACCGAACCCGAGGCTGCGTATTCGATAGGGCGCGGCGTTTCAGTGCTGTGTGGGCTCATTCGCAAAGGGCCATTGTGCACATAAAGACTTTGTGATGGAAAAGAGAAAAGGTGCCGATGTGGGCGAGGCCACGGCTGAAACGCCACAGCAGATCATCACAGCACTTCCGTCATCCGTGCTTCAGCTAATCAAAGCCGAAGAGGCTCAGATCGAGTGCTACAGCCATTACATTACAACCAATACAACCTCACGCAAGGCCATGTGACTGCACACACACATACACACACAGAATGAGGGCCGAAGTGCAATTTTGTTTTCATTAAGGTTCACAGTACAGCTTAATATGCAATTAAAGTGAGGTTAAAGGTTCAAGTTATAAAGAATGCAAAGGTACATGTTTGGTTTTCTTCTTTACACTGTAGCTACAAGGCTACACACTAAAGGGAAATGTATGAACACGTTATGCTCCATGTTACATTGTCTACGGGATGCCAAGTAAACACAAGCCCTTTATGCATATCTATTGTTATGGTTATTAACCTACTTAATATACAGTCAAGCCAGAAAGTCTGCACACCCCTTTCACCTTCTCCACGATTTATTATGCTACAGACTTATTCTACAATAGATTGAGTTCATTTTTTCTCACATAATTCTACACAAAATAGCCCACAATGGCAAACGGAAAGCAGGTTTTTAGACATTTGTGCTAATTAAAATATCATATGTGTACATGTAAATTATCATATGTACAAATGGGCACACCCTTTGATGTGGCACCCAAAAGTGAGTTGAGGTGCATTTTGTTTCTACTGATACTACTTGAGATGTTTCTCTAACATAATTCACCTGTGGTAACTTAAATTGATTGCCACATTGCATGTCAGAGCAAACTCCATGCCATAGGGTGAAAGGAATTATCTGCACACCTCAGAAACAGGATTGTGTCAAGGCTTAGATCTGGAGAAGGGTACAGAAAAATTGCTGCAGCTTTACAGGTCGTAAAGAGCATAGTAGCCACCATCATTTGTAAAGAAGTTTGGAGCCATCAAGAATCTTGCTAGACCTGGCCGCCTGGCCAAACTGAGCGATCGGGGAAGATGAGCCTTGGCCAGAAAGGTGAGCAGGAACCTAAGGGTCACTCTGACATACTCTGGTGTGTCCTTGTGAAGATGGGAGAACCTTTCAGAAGATCAACCATCTAGGCGGCACTCCACAAATCACACCTTTATGGTGTGGCCAGACGGAAACCACTCCTTAGTAAATGGCACATGACAGTTTGCCAAATGGCACCTAGAGGACTCTCAAACCATTAGAAGCAAGGTACCGCTCATCAGCCTACTAATGCCATCTCAACAGTGAAGCACAGTGGTGGCAGCAACATGATGTGGGGATGTTTTTCAGCAGCGGTATTGGGTCAACTGGTCCTGATAGAGGGAAAGACGAATACAGCTAAGCACACTGAGATCCTTGAAGAAAACCTGCTCCAGAGCGCTCTGGACCTCATTCTAGGGTGAAGGTTTACCTTCCAACATGACAAGAAGTGGCTTCAAAGAAAGTCTGTGAACGTCCTTGAGTGGCCTAGCCAGACCCCAGACCTGAATCTCATTGAACATCTGTGGACAGAGCTGAAAATGGCTGTGTACCGACGCTCCCCATGCAACCTGAAAGAGCTTGCATAGATATGCCAAAAGGAATAGGTAATAATGTCCAGAAACAATGTGCCAAGCTCGTAGCTCCTTTCCCAAGAAACCTTGATAGGACCATGACTCAAAAAGGGATCAACCCTGCTTGGGTGGCTTAGATGAGAAATGTAAGGATTAAATAAGTTATCTAATTAATAAGTTTATAGTAACAGTACAACCCCAATTTAGAAAAAGTTGGGCCAGTATGGAAAATGCAAATAAAAAATATGTGCAATGTTCCTTATATTTCCTTTGACCAACTAAACAATGATGTGATTTCAAACAGGTGATGCCAACAGGTGATTATAATTATGATTTGGTACATAAGCAGCATCAAGGAAAGTATTTGAGGAGTAAACATGGGCAGAGGATCTCCAGTTTTATATGTGTATAAAATAATATAATAAACAATCGTGCCCTAGTTCTTCTTCCTTTGGGTTTTATAGAGATTGGCATTACGTATTGGTGCTTTATCGCCACCGCTGACTGGACTATGGACCAGAAGGTCCAGAGTTCAAATCCCACCTCTGCCAAGCTGCCACTGTTGGTTCGTTGTGCAAAGCCCTTAACCCACAACTGCTTGGATTGTGAGATTATATCAGTTGTAAGTCGCTCTGGATAAGGGTGTCTGCTAAACGACATAAATGTAAATGTGTGAGTCTCAAATCCTAAGCAGCTGATTGGACAACAGTAAGAAATGATGGACTCGAATTTGAGGGTTAGACAATATTAGATTTACATAATTAAATAATTTGCATATATGGATTTTTCCTACTATTCAGTCCTTCCCCTCCATGTGCAAATGTGCCTCCGTTAAGCAGCGGTCACTCTCTCATGAGTGAAATTGCATTCATTTGGTGAAATTTTCCACAATGAGCAATTCCGTGACTATCGGGGGCTTTGTATAGTAGTACTGCTGAGCCAAAATGGAACAAATGCTTATCATAGCCATTTGCAAGAACATTTTCTATGACACTTACAGATATCTCAAGCTAAGAATATGATAGCTTCCGTCTAATCTGAAACAGAAAAGCTAGCAGTACTCTTCTATAATGTTTCGTCATTCTCACCACATTATTGCTATCAAGGACCACTGTTTCCATCAGCATTCTTCCTGACCGACTTTGGCCTTGCCTATTTCGGAGCCATGAAAACTGCAAACGTTTAGTTTGATCGCAGCTTTAAAGACTTGGAGATCGAGATTTTCTTTGTTCTGGCAGGCCTCAGACTTTTGAGTGGACTACATTCATCTACATCCAACACCATTGCAAAACCCAACAGGGGCTGCTGTTGCAATAGCAGGACGATGATTCCTCATCTCTCAGACAAGGCCAAGTGTGTGTGCAGTGCCTGACCAGGCCGGCCGGCCATCCTGCTTAGAGACTCGTCCTTGGGCCTCCAGAGCGATGGACAAACATAAGACTTTCTTAATAGAGAACCTATGTATTGAGACAAACTCTCCAAATTAGTCCAGAGGCCATAATGACCTTTATTTTCAGCAGAGCATTAGCGAGCTTACATAAGACCCGCTCAGCCACTGCTCCCTTGAATGAAAGAGGGCTGATGTACAATCAGAAGGTCACAGCAGTGCATTCCTCAATTTGACTGTGGTGATATTGGAAGGGAAAATGAACGAGTTTAACTTAAACAGGCTTTTTGGTAAGAGGTTACATAACATCTCTCATTCATTAGGATTTCCAGATTTTTACGCTTAAAAAAACAACATTAATATACAGTCAAGAAAAAAAGGTTGTTAAGCCTTCAGAGTGTCCTGGATTTCTGCATAACTGTGATCTTCATCCAAATCCTAATACGAGACGAAGCGTTCTGCCTGTACCAATAGAAAACCCAGCTGAAACCCATCTGGAAAGCAGCAATAATATTTTGTGTAGCTGCTAATCCGCACACAGATTGTTTTTCAGACTGGGGCTGAAATGGTCTGCTGTATATTAACAACTTAACATTTGCAGAGGATCTCCAGTTTGTCAACAAATGTGTCAGAAATTATTGAAATGTTTAAAAACAATGTTCTTCAAAGAAAGATTGGAAGGGATTTACATATTTCCCCCTCTACAGTGCATAATATCATTAGACGATTCAGAATCTGGAGGAATTTCAGTGGGGTAAGAGCACAAGCCTAAACTGAAGAGGGGTGCTCTCTCAGACGGCACGACATCAATAACCGTCATTCATCACTAGCTAATAGAACCACATGGGCAAGGGATTCCTTTATCAAACCTTTATCAAGCTCTACAATACAGAGTTACATTCACAAATGCCACTTAAAACGTTACTGTGCTCAAAAAGAAGCCTTATGTTATAACCATGTCCAGAAGCGGCGTCAACTTCTCTGGGATGAAAAGCATCTGTGATGGACCATCACACAGTGGATTATCAATATGTCAAAAGCCAGGCTCTGGCATGGTATGGGGTCGGGTCAGGGCCCTTGGTAAAGTTCATTAACACTGTGTGTAACATTAACACTCTGTGATGCAGCATTAATGCAGAAAAGTATTTTGAATTTTGAAACGGAAAATGCAGAAACGATGACCCCATACTGTTCCACATCTTAAGACGTGTTTGCAGTAAGGATGGAACAAAATACCCCCCGAAACACTAAATCACTTGGTATCTTCTGAGCCAAAACATCTTTTAAGTGTTGTGAGAAAGAACGGCAACATTACAAAGTGGAAAATGCTTTACTGTCCCAATTCTTTTGGATTGTGTCGCAGGCCGTAAATGCAGGAACTCCAGATATTAATGATAATTCCTACTTAAATAATGAAGCAGTGTTCAGACATGACAGATGAAAGAGGGTTTGTCGATCGAATCGCTGATCAGCCTTCACCCTGTGCTCTGTAGAAATGCATTCTCTCTGTAGAAAGTAGCTCAAGGAAGAGCACAGGTGTAAGATCTTTAGTCTGGAGTCTGGGGATCTGATCGATAATGGCTGTTTTTGATTAAGCCATTGGCTAGTCTGAGATCGGACTGTACTGTCCTTACATGGCCCTCCACTGGTGCTGCATGATGATCAGCTCTTTAAAAAGCTAAAGTTCTGGTGGCTCAGTGGTATGAAGCAGTGAACAGCACTATTATATTATGGCTGGACAATTTTGGAAATGTCACATATGGCTCACAAATACTTGACTACCTTAGAAACTGTTTTGGACGTGCATTAGTCACCTAACTGGCTAATTAAAACAGTTCTTGGTGATAGTTTCTAGATATAATAATACTAGACAACAGGAAGTTTGGTTATGAGGGTTTGCCTTGTGGCTCCAAAATAATCAGTTAAAAATGTATACAGCTATGCACCGAATAGTGTCCGTTTACATTTTCATCCATGCATCGATTAGGTTATCAGGTGGACACTACATGTGCTGGATTGCACAAGAGTTGCAGGTTGGTTTCTATCTGAGAACTAGTTTCTATTCATACCAGAAAGCTGACGTAAGGTGGGGAGAGATTTACTTTGTCTTTGCAACGCAGCCGCCGGAGTTAAATGCACTTGTTTCTCACCGTTTCTTCGCACTTCTCAGTTAGTTCCATGATGTATTCTGAAATCAATGCTTGTCAAAGTCAGATTTATTTCTATAGTGCTTTTTACACTGGAGCATTCTCTCAAAGCAGCTTTACAATTTTCTATTGTCTTATAATATCTAACGCCAAGCCCAAACTGACCAAGCCTAGGGAGACAGTGGCAAGAAAAAACTCGCTAAACGTTCTAAAAAAGAAACCTTTGTTAGGACCAAGACTCAAATAGAGACCAAACCTTCTTGGCCAGCCTTGGTGTTTTATGTAAGAATTAAACTAAGATATCTAATTAATACATTTTATAGTGATAGTTTAAATAAACAGAAGCTAAATAAATATTAACAGAGAGAACATATTTAAAATATATTACTAAAACAAAGTAGAATAATATGAAGACTAATTTATTTGTAAATGTAATATTCTGAAGATTATAACAAAATAGAGAATATAAACTATAGACTATAAGATAATCGTGAAAATAACTAAAATATTGCATAAAAATAATGCAAAAAATATGCTTATCAGAATGATTTAGTCCAGTACACGGAGTACTCACTAGAGAACACATTATAATAACTTATAATGACAAAAATCTGTCATCTACAGTGTGGGAAAGCAAATAAACACTGCAGATCAGGGAGGTGGGAATTAGAGTTTAAGAGCATTCACTGGAAAGCTCACTGTCTTGCCGGTCATATCTTCGCTTGCTCATTAGCTCCCGTTTGGACTAGAGACTGGTGTAACTCGGTTGATGCGTTTAGAGACTTTTTTGTGTAAGTTCCTCGTGTTTGTGTGGATGACTTTCCTCTAATTATTCGTACCAAGCTGTACATGTTGTTTGTAAGTGTATGTACCTGTCCTATTGAAAAAAAAGTCAAAAGTCCTGTTTCACAGAAGGTAATGTGGAGTGCAAACCTGTAAATACAACAAGAAATTGCACTGTCACATAAATGACAGTTCCTAATTCCATAAACGTGTTTGTGAGAGTGTGTGCACGTGTGGTAAGGAGAAGCTGAGCAAATCAATCAAGCTTCACACTGAAATGAGTTTACTATCTTAAATAAATAGTAAAAAAAATGCTATATAAATACACTATATGGCCAAAAGTTTGTAGACACCCAAAATTTACATCCAAAACATGGGTATTAGTATGGATTGATATTACAACAGTGGCTCAGGTTTGGCATTCCGGTGCATTTTCAAGGTGTCAGATAGATTGAGGTTAAGGTTGGGAGTAAGCCAGAACAAGTTCTTAATCAAAATCGGCAAACCCAATTCTCTAGGGACTTTATTTAAGGACAGCAGGGCGCAAAGGTGATGAACTGACTCCTTGGAGGCAGAAATCTATAAATGTGTGATATTGAGAGTCACCGGAGTATCAGTACGACCCATTCTACTGAAACTGTTTGTCTATGGAGAATCCAGAAATGTTACAAGTGAATGTTTCTCAAAGTTTCAGTTATTAGAAGGGGTGTCCACAAACTTTTGTCTATACAGTGCACGTATTATGTAAGTAAATATATTTAATATGTGTTAAGTGACACACATCTGTATTTACATCGATTGATCTGATAAATAAAAAGGCTAAGAGAACAGCATAAGAGGTAACACATATGTAATTAAAAGCTCAAATGAGTACATACTCTACTGTGCAAAAGTCTTAGGCCACCGTTAGATTAAATATATCTTTGTTTTAGCAATGGTGTAATGACCATGCATAATTATTTCTCAGTCTCTTTATTAGAATACAACCAGAAAATTCAGGAATGTTGTATACTGAAAAAGAAAAAAAAATTCAGAAAAACAGCTTTTATTGGCTACAGTAAGTATTTAGAGTAACATTCCCTTACGGTTGAGCATTGGGATACCAAGTTGATCCTTCTACAGTTTGAAGAAGGTTGACCAGGAATGGTCTTTTTAGAAGGGCAGCAGCCAAGAAACCACCTTTTCAGAAGGGGAACAGGGTGAAAAAGTCTAAAATATACTAAAGCTCACAAAGACTGGAATGAAGATCAGTAGAAAAGAGCATTATGGAGTGATGCTTCAAACAAAGTCTGACATTTTGGAGTCTAATCATTGACATGGTGTTATATGTGGTCATTATACCAATGCTAAAACAACAAATTTAATGGTGGCCTAAGACTTTTGCACAGTGCTGTATGTAATTTGACCTCTCCATGCCTTTTCTCACCACTTGACACAATCAAAACAACTTGCTCTGTGTATTGTACATAGATTTGAAGTTTCAAAGTGCTATATAATAACTGACCCGATTCTGTCTGACTTGCTCAATAACACAACTCCATCTATCCATTTACCTGCCACTTTTTGCCTCCCTTTGAAATAATTAGCTGTGCTTTCTCTGCCGTAGCTGTTCGGACACAATATAAATTATTACCCATTTCCTATTACTGCGTAGCTTATAATTGGCCCGCCATTATTATTTATTGATGCAGGGTCCCAACAGTGATATTTAATGCTCTCCAATTCAAAGAGAGTTGTCAGATCTTGACACCACAGGCTTATGTAATGCAAGCAATGCCAGGTCATTTTTTGTTTCCCCAACTCCCAAACACTTTAGATCATTTTATGTGCTAGAACTCTAAACACAGCCACTTACAATAGTAGACAGAGGAAACAGGCAACAGGTTTGAAATGATCAGGATCAGACGTACACAAGTTCATTACTAAAGTAAAGTAAAGTAAAGTACACAAGTAAAAGTATGGCTTATATATTTCACTCAAGTAGAAGTATAAAAGAACATGCTGCTAAACGTACTTGAAGGAAAAAAGTAATAGTTTTTCTTTAAAAAGCCTTTCTAATGCAGTTTTGCAACAGAATGTATTTCATTGAGGGCAAGAGGTACTGATCCATGATACTGAGGCTACATAATGGTTTATGCTACAACTACATCTGCAAAAATCATACTTGATGACTTTATCATCTTTATCTAACCACAGCAACAACAGAATCAAAACATTTTCAGACATGATGGTCCAAAACATACAAAATACTTCACTAATGCAGTAAATCATGACATTTAACCCAAGCTATAGTTATCATCGACTCGCTGAAGCACTCTCACTGTATTTTAGTCCAATATTTTGGAGCAGTTCTTCTGTTAGACACTCCACTACACTGCTTATTTTAAACATACTTATGCAAAACCTTTAGAAATAGTATATAGTTTTTAATATACATCTTATATTGATCACAGAAATAGAATTCACAATTAAAAACAGTCTAAAGCATCTGGGACGGACCATCACCCAGTGGGAAGGGGGATTGTGCTCAGACCCATCAGTATAGCAGATCTTTTTTGAGCCAAAGACGACAAGAAAAGGGAAAGAAACAAAAATACAAGATGAACCATCCAGACTGTTATGAGGAACAAGTCCAAAAGCCAGGCTCTGGCATGGTATGGGGTCGGGTCAGGGCCCTTGGTAAAGGTCGTTTCCACTTTTGTGATGCAGCATTAATGCAGAAAAGTACCCTGAGATTTTAGAGCAACATAAGCTGCCTTCAGCATCTTTATCAGGGACGTCCATGCATTTTGTAACAAGACAAAACTGAAAAATTTAGGACTGAACTATGGAAATCACTTCCAAACATTTGTTGATAAACTGGAGATCTTCTGCCCAGCTTTACTCCTCAAAGACTCGGCCTTTTGTGGATGCTGCTTTTGTACCAAACCATGATTACAATCACCTGTTTGAAATCACCATTATTTAGTTTGAATTATTTAATTGAATACATTCTTATTGGTTTCCATTATTTTGCCCACACCCCCTTATTGGATTAGCTAGACCCTATCGTATGTGTAAGCCATCTCAGCTTCCTGGAGCATTCTATAGATGCACTTACTAAACATCTCCAGTACATCATATTGCTCAGTGGAAAGAGGAGGTGAAGATCAAATAACCCATAGCATTGCAATTTATAGGAAATACAGCAAAAAGTCTTATAGGAGCCCATAACACGTTTCCAATATCACTCCGTAAATCAGTCAAGCATGGAAATGCCTTGCGACGGCATAAACATGGTCAGCTCACACTGATAAATCCTCATAATGCTGCCATTACTCACGCCGGCAGTAACGTAACACACTCCGATATGAGGGAGGATGTGTGTGGATTCGCGCCTGATCCAGCCATAACATAGCGAATGAGAGCGTGCGGTGACAGATTGTGGGTCCCCCAGGGGCCCCGGCCGAGCTGACGTCAGAGCAACCACAAATCAAAGCTCAATTATTCTCAGGAGCTGCCATTAGAGTCGGCCTTCCCACATGTTCTCGGCGTGGTGAGATATTCATCGCATGAGGGATGCTTCTATTCAAACATGTAGAGAATTTTCAACTAAGGCGACGGATGAAAAGGTAATAAGGATTTGTGGCAGCTTTTACCTTCAGAACAGCTTTAATCTTTCCTCGATATAACAGATTTTGGGTGCCTTGATTCATAATTTAAGGCCAGAGCTGAAAGTGCTGTTTACTCTCGGAGCTGAAGGGTCTCAGAAAGCTAAGTACTCCCTTACAGAAAAAGATACTGCAGTTTGCCCCTCCTGACAATGCTGTAGCTCCTCTCAGTACCGAGTAAAAACACAAAAAAGGCAATTACGGCTGTGTAAAAAAATGCAGGGGAGTTATTATATTGGATATAAAATCGCAGTTTTATAAATGGATCAATCTTTCGATAACAGACATTTGCACAAAACGTACTGCTGCTTTCTTTTTCCTGAACTTCAATTTTTTAACACTGCTGCAAATGAATACAAAATTATATAGGGTTCATTATCCATTGCTAAAACAATGGTATATCGAATATAAGGGTGGCTAAGACCTTTGCACAGTACTGTGTGTTCATAATTAATAATCATATTTATTAATATAATTAATACATTATAATGATTTTATGGTCCAGGTCGGGTGAAGATAAAGCATTTTTGATCCATGCATTATTGCATTTATAGGAGTCTTCAATTGGCGAGCCCAGGCCAGGAGGTTATTTGTATATAGCTGTGCCAGTCTAGCACAGAAACTGGGGTCAGTGTTGCACCAGTGGCGGACTTCTTTTTTGTTTCCTAGAATTAAAAAAGTCACAGCAGGGGGGGGAAAGGCTTTTTCTCATACATGGCCCCCAAATATGGAATAAAACTTCCCAACTTTTCGTTCGAGCATTCAGACACCCTCCAAAGTTTTAAGTCTAGTCCCTAAATGACACATAGACTATTTATGCAGGCTTTTTGACTAGATTTAGACCAGGATGCATGGCTTGGGTTGCTGGGGCCGGAAGTCTGGAGTCATATCTGGGCCTGCCTGCCTTGTCCGCTAGCGGGCCAGGTGGACGAGAGGGTGGCGAGTGGAAGACGGTCTGGCTGAACTAGGCTTTCGGTCCTCGTGATCTTGACTCATGCATCCTTGCCTTAGAATACAGGCAAGAAGCTGGGGGTTTCATAGGCCAAAGAAGTCTTATGGTGATCAGGAGACGTTGGGGTTGCTGTCTTCTGCCGCTCGTGGGGGGTTTCCCAATGTCTCATGTGATCCCTCTTGGCTGGTGTGTTTCCTACCAGTTCTCCTCTTTTCTAGCTATGCTTGGCTATTAGCTAATGCTGCCGGGGGGGGGTCTTCATGCTACACATGGCATCAGTGATTGGACATGCATCCAGTGATTGGTATAGAACACTGTGGCTCTTAAATCAATAACTAATTACAATGGGGGTGGGGGGGGGGGGGGGGGGGGGGGGGGGGGGGGGGGTTTTTTTTTGTTTTGTTTTTTGTTTGTTTTTTTGTTGTTGTTTTTGGGGGAAAAAATTTTTTTTGTTTAATAGACACTGTTATCTTAATCAATAACTCCCATGACATTTTCTGTTTTTTCGCTCCGCGCTTTTGTTCCGGCAGGTTATCAGCCCCACACATGATTGTTCAATCTGATTGAGCTCCACTGTGGCATAATTCACATTTTATTCGACCATGACTCCATGACTTTAGTTCGCTCTTAGATTTATCATCTACGCCGCCCAAGGAGGTTGGGTCCCTTTGAGTCTTGGTCCTTTTTCCCAAGGTTTTCTTCCTAGAACTAGGGAGTTTTTCCATGCCACTGTCGCCCTAGGCTTGCTCAATTTGGGACTTGGACGTAGTTATTAGGAGATAATCTAAACTTGTAAAGTTGCTTTGAGACAATGCTCCATTGTATAAAGCGCTATATAATAATAATCTGACCTTGACTCTGACTTCTTGACCTTTGACTTGGACCAGTGTTGGGTGAGTCAGGTCTGGCCCTCCTTCAGGGAACACAACACCAGTTGTTCCTGTATGAATGCCTGACCCGGGGGGAGAGGGGCACCCAACTGGGAAAACTCGAAAAATAAAATAAAAAATAAAAATGGGAATAAAATAAATGTGTACCCTTATACATTGAATAAACGCATTTCTCACCTACCCAACCTACATAAAAGCAGGTTCTTCTGTTTAAACACTCCCACTACACTACTTAAGTTTAAAAATACTTCATGCAAAACCTTAAAAAATCCTATACAGTTTATTTTTTATAATAGTTTTTTATATTGATCACAGAAAGGGAGTTCAGCGTCCCTGGACATGGATAAGCCTTCGTGTCTGATTACTAAAACCAGTTGTAAAGTTTATATAGTTCTTTATGGAAGTATTAATGGCATGATGCTGATGTGCATTTTCAGGTATAAAATCTAGGATTCTGATTGGAGTTTCATTTGGTGCGTGACTAAATAAATAAAAGTGAAAAATAAATAGATGAAATAGATACATTATTAGATTCATAAAGCTAAAGTAACTAGGCTGTTTTAAAAAATGTTGTGAATATAACGTATAGATTTTTATTTTGAAATGTCGTGAGTAAAATTTAATTAGATGACAGAAAATAATCAAGTAAAGTACAGATAGCCATAAAACAAACAAGCAAAATTAGGAAGCTATAAACATATAAAGAAAGTGAAAGGCTCAGTAGAAATTCCAAAATCACAAAATCACCAAAATAGGACTTTATAGACACTGTATTATTCCCAAGCAGCTCCAGTGGCTGTTTCCAGCAGCAGTTCTGCTCACTCATGCAGTTCCTTGACACCCACAGATTGCAGCATTTGGGTGTCAGCAGACAGTAAACTACATCATAACTGCATTTGCCTATAATATTCTTTAATGAAACTGCATTATATTACAGGTCATTGCACAGCAGCTGCAGTTATGTTTGTATTTTTTCACCGGACGAATGAGTCGTTGCATGAAACTGGCATGTTGTTTTGGGCTTTGAAATGTTGAGGATCTCCTCTCTGATATTTATTTCCGATTCCACTGAGTGATCTGAAAAGGTAAAGCCAAAGCGATGAAAAGGTGAAACTTCAACAGAAGGTCAGTTCCGCCGGATTGAAGCCACGGCGGGTGCGTTTTTGTCAGTTACCTCATCTCCCTCGCTTCCAGGTCCAGAAAATAAACACCCAGCTCGGGAAATGTCAGGACGTGTGCATCGATTGCGACGGCTAACCCGATTCCTCGGCGGATCTAGGAGTCGTCCAGCCTCCACATGTCCACACTCATGAAATTTTCACACCTCACATCGGACGGCGTTCGAGCAGATCTTGTCGACGCTGGGCTCGCCGGGAGAGGTTATTCTCAGTCCTGAGTGGTTATATAACTCAGATGGGTGTCTAGCAGAGCTATTTTACAGTCGTCACCCTCTCAGTCGATGCAGCTGAATGCTTTTATATTTAAGTGAATCACCTGGAGAACCGCAGAGAACTGTATCGACCACACTTTCCAGAAAGTGCTATTCCAGAAAGCCAATAGTGTTTTATGTGCATGTGCGCCAAGTAACACCTTTATTGATCTGAGATGATAGCAATCTGCACAAATATAGAAATTACGCGCTGCATTTAGTTATAGAAGTGTAATTTCTGAAGGTATTATGAGCTATTCGGGTTGTCGTTCAGTTTACCAGAGCGCCTTGTTACGCTAGGTTATAATCTAGCGTAAAGTTGATGCCCTTATTCAGAGCCAGTTGAGCAGAGCGGTTGAAGTTAAGGGCCTCGCTCAAGGGCTGAAGAGCAGCGTCCTTCTGAAAAACTGTCCCATATTTTTCCCAACACAACCTTCCCAGTATCAGCTCTGTTGTATGCATTTAAAAGTTTTGGTCTCGGTCTTGTCTCAGACTCAAACTCATTTGGACTCGGTCTTGTCTCGGTCTCGGGTGAGGTGGACTCGAAAATTGTAGCTGAGACCAGCCGAGTCCAATGCTTCTCTCTGAGGTAACTAATAATAAACTGAACTTTTTTCTATTGTTATTGAATATCAGCAATATTCATGCTAGTGCCAGTAGACCAAACATGTTCTGTTAATAGACTGTGTGATCTTAACAACAACTAACTACATTTTCTCTTTCACTTCGGCTCCACCCAAGCTGTTCTTCCATCACCTTCCAGCACACCATTACCCAGACCGCAGAAAGCAGTAAGTCTTTCTGTCCTCCGGCTGACTCAGGATGCCATGCTGAGTCGTTTTTCCTTGCCACTGTCACCCTGTGCTTGCTTAATTTGGGATTGGCCTTAGACATTAGAAGATAATGGAGAATTCTAGCAAAAAAGTAAAGCTGCTTTGAGCCAATGCTCCACGGTAAAAAAAGCGCTCTAGAAATAAATCCGACTTTGACTCGACAAGCCATTCAAACAGGATAAATCAGTCCTTTCTCTACACGCCTGAATAAAATCTGCACTCTGATTGGCTAAGAGGGAAAAACAAGTTCCTGCTCTTCTCGTTCAGGATCCAATCATTCAACACGTTTTATTTAGAAGAGACTGACCTTAAGATTGTAATTGTGCATTTTCACCTTTTTGCTCACTTTATTTAGTTCGTATAGTTTAGGATAGTTTATGTTTGAGGGCAGATTGAAATGCTATGATGATGTTTCACATTTGATCATAAATGTATAGAATGGATTTTGTTGTTTATGTTCAGGTGACTTTATGTGGTGAAGAAGGGAAACGGAATCATCACCATCATTTGCTTCCAAACGTTACATTGCCTTAGTTCAACTAAGACTACAATATCATAATAATGATTAATCATTTTAGGCTATATATGATTTAATGTCTTAACTTGGACTCGACAACAAAACGTTTTGGTCTTGACCGGGACTCGGCTCTTGACTACAACACCAACTTTTGTTTCCAACTGTTTTAAAGATGACAAAACTATCACGCGGTCATGACCCCAGACACAGTAATTTTAGCATAATGAAATTCCAAACACAACAATGCAAACCATTAAGAACCGTCCTCGAATGCAGACTGACTGAGCAAAAGATCACCGAGGGTTAAGCCCTACAGACCGATTGTTCCTGATCTGAAGCCTTTTACGAGCTACACTATGTGGGTTGCTAATGTAGAGGAAGAAATAAAATCTCGAGCTAAACAGGTGTGATGGCTTCAGGCCTGCTGCGCTACTGTGATTTATATTGGTATGAATGAGGTGTAACACGCTGCCAACCTACAGTAAGCCCGAGGAAAGCGTCGGGTCATTTGTCTTGGTTTTCATGGGTGTTGAGTTCAAGACAAAGTGGCGCTGTTAGCCGTAATGTACAGAGCACGGCCCCAACTCTCTGAAGAGCCCGTCTGGAACCGGAATGACTGTGACTGAGAAAAGGCGCGGCATTCAAACCGTCACCATCAACTAAACGTGAGGCATTTGTGAGGAGATCCATCTATATCATGCAAACATCTAATCAGCCAATCACACGGCGGCATTTAGGCACGTAGACATCATGCTGAATCAAACCGGCAATCAAAATAGGGAAGAAAGGTGATTTAAGAAGGGTGACTTTGAACGTGGCATGGTTGTTGGTCAGTGTATTTCAGAAACTGCTGATCTACTGGGATTTTCACACACAGCGCCATCTCTAGGGTTTTCAGCCAATGGTCAGAAAAAGAGAATATATCCAGTGAGGGCAGTTCTCTGGGTGACAACGCCACGCTGATGCCAGACTGGTTTGAGCTGATAGAGAGGTAACAATAACTCAAATAACCACTCGCTACAGTCCGAGGTATCTGAACAAATGACAGAACCTACAGCAGCAGAAGAAGACACCAAGAACAGGCAACTGAGACTACAATTCACACAGGCTCACCAAAACCGGACAACAGAAGATTGGAGAAACGTCGTCTGGTCTGATGAGTCTTGATTTCTGCTGAGATATTCCGATGGTCTGGTCAGAATTTGATGTAAACAACATGAAAGCACGGATCCATCCTGGCTAGTGTGAATGGTTCTGGTTGCTGGTGGTGTAATGGTGTGTGGGGTATTTCTTAGCACACTTTTGGCCCCTTAGTACCAACTGAGCATGTTCTCTGCAAATGTAGAGAAAGCTCTGTCAAGTTCTGTTTTGCCCTTTCCATGCCCTGAGTGTGGAGATCAATCTGAATGCTGAATTAGTATAAGAATGCATCTGATTTCCTTTCTTATCTACAGTACATTTCAAGACCTTACGGATCATTTTATTCGGTGAAGTCGACTACCGTCTGACAAACCTTACACGGTTTTCAGTCTAATCCTCATGATTATTTGTGTTTTCCTGTGTGTGCTACAGCTTCTCAGAGCTATTTCATGGTCAATCGGTTGCATTTTGGTTTGGGGTCATTTAACAGCTCTGTGGTGGATCACATTCTGTTTGACATTTCACCCAAAAAAAGAAAAAAAGAAAAAAATCATCTGCTGAAGGGAGAAATGTACACGAGCCGCACTATTCATGCCCATATTTCTCTCTCGAGGCCAAATCGAGCCCCAGCTGTGTTCTTGTCTCCGGCGATGATGGAGAACTGCATTCGAGATACAGTAACACACAGGAAAGCTCCTCAAACACAAACTGTGATCGTTGCAAAATGAAGCGGGTTCCTGCACATTTCTACCCCTCATTTACCGCCAGCTTTCCTCCCTCAGGCCATGTTTAACAGCTTCTTCCTCCGCTCGGTCTTTAGCAGGTGTTCGCCTCGAGTCATTTCTTATTTTAACTTCTGAAAGATGATGCAACGTGACCTTGATGTATTCTGAATTTATTGGATCTACACAATGATTTATTTATTCATCATCCGTCTCCATCAAGTGCCTCGTCCTGATCAGGGCCACAAAAGGTCCGGACCTTCTCATTAACGAGGAGGGAACCAGAACACGTGAGGATGATGTATGGTAATGCGCTTGCACTTTTCTAACGTTAATTCATAAGTTATCACTGGGCAGAGCTGGTATGTACTGTCCTCAAATATTTTTTTAGGTATCTGTACTTATTATTTATTAAATAATTGACTATTTCTGTCACTCACTGCATTTCAAAATATAAATCTGTACTTTTTACTCACTACTTTTTCAAAACAAGCTCGTTACTTTAGCTTGTATATGAATCGATTTATTTATGTATTCATTTTATGTATTGCATCCGGTACCCAATGAAGAACCAGTTGGAAGTATATTTAAAAAAACCTTGTAATATCTCTAAAAATTTGCATATGTATTTTTAAATTAAGTTGTGTAGTGGAGTGTTTAAAAGAAAGGAAGAACTGCTCTAAAAAAGCTGAAGCTGCAGTTTGTTGGACTAAAATGCAGTGAGGGCGTTTCAGAGAGTTGATGATAACCATAGTTTGGGTTAAATATCATGATTTACTGCATTACCTGAATATTACCACATCTACTTCTGAGAGATTTAGCAGCATTTATTTGAAAAAATCCAAAGTATTTTGTATATTTTGGTTCCTCATGTCTGAAACTGTTTTGGTTCTGTTGTTGCTGTGGTTAGTTAAGGATGATGATGATATTTGTATGATGTTTTGCAGATAATGCAGGTAGTTAAACCATTATGTAGCTTCAGTGTCATGGTTCTGTACCTCTTACCCTCAATAGATGTCCTTCTTCAAAAAGGGAGGTAGAAAGGCTTTTTAATGTAATACTTATTACTTAAAGTTAGTAGCATGTACTTTACTTCTACTTGAGTAAAATATATAAGCCATACCAAAAGAGCTTGTGTACTTCTGGTTTTGATCCTGGAGCTCATTCTGTGCGGTAAAAGAGAGTGAGATCTAACTGAATACAGCAAACAATTTTCAAGGCTTAATAGAGAACCGACAGCTCTCAGTATGTAGTCCGAATTCCTCCCATCACCCAAACACGTGTCAGAATGCAGCCTGGTTACTCTACATCAATACCTGTGAAGGATTAATCAGGTTGTATTCTCACCTTGTGCCCAATGTTGCGAGTGTTGCAATAGCTCTGAACCCACTGCAAGAAGCTTATTGATAATGATGGCTCAGTTGTTAGGACTCCAAAGTACTGATGGATTACACGTTAAGGGTTCAAATACCTCTGGCTCCACCAACTGCCACTGTTGGGCTCATGACGAGACGATGAATGTCCATCTAATCAGCAGCTGTTCTCTTTTAACCACCGAGGTCCTCAAAATTGTAATACATTTTAACAGAGATTAAAAATCTGCAGTAAACTCCAGTAATCTCCATAAACAGATTCAACATGGTGAGGTCGCTGTGCAGCACTGCCCGACTTATGATGCTAGGGTATACAGTACATATTTTACTTAACAATATTACAGATTCCTGTGTGCATTTCTTATTTATGTCCTGGCAGTGTGTTGCTTTTGCTTTGTTGCACTCTAGTGACGTGGATTTTGCTTCTTCTCCCCTCCTATCGCTCTCTTAATTTTATTGTAATTATTATATATTTGAAATATGTTCTCTCTGATAATTTTATTTAGCTTCTGTTCATTTAAACTATTACTATAAATGCATTCATTCAGTAGCTTAGGCTAATTCTTGCGCGTAACTGCCCTTTTTGAGTCTTGATCGTCCCGATGTTTATTCCTCATTTCCTTGCCACTGTCATAGTGTTGTAGCCACTGCCTACTGACCTAGGCAATAGAAAACAGTAAAGCTGCTTAGAGACAACGTTCCATTATAAAAAGCACAATACAAATACATTTTGACTTTGACTTTGATTTAATCGCTCCTTAAACAGATGGTCACCTCAACAGCCAATCACCGATGTGGATCCATGAGCAGAGGCGGGAGTTTAAGAGTGGAAATCCTCTCAGTTGATGTGTTTAGAGGCTTTTTTGTGCAAGTTCCTCATGTTTGTGTGCATGATTTTCCTCTACTTATTTGTGTGCATGATTTTCCTCTACTTATTTGTGTGCATGATTTTCCTCTACTTATTTGTACAAAGCTATAATTGTCCTACTGTAAGTAGTACTGCTTTGTTTGTATATTCTCTCTAACATAACTATATGAACTGGTTCACATTCACTCGCTGAGGCTCTGGTTCATCTGGCTGATCTTCTGTGTTCTTCCTAAAACTGTCTATTTAAACAAAAGTATCAGGTCCATCAGACCATTCTCTTAAGGGCTACGGCTTTAACCTACACAGGGTCATAATGGTACTTTACTGAATCTTTTATGATTATTATGCATTTCCATAAATTAAAAAGACTCTATGAGTCTGGTAATGTCATTGGTAATGTCAATCATTAAATGGCGCATTCCTGTACTCGTATTTAAAGAAGTGATGTGATATCGTCTACTTCGTTCGCATGGTGCAGGACTTCTTTTAGTTCCTAGAATTAAAAAAGTCACAGCAGGGGGAAAGGCTTTCTCATACATGGCCCCCCAACTATGGAATAAAAACTTCCCACTTTTCGTTCGAGATTCAGACACCCTCCAAAGTTTAAGTCTAGGCTAAAAGACATACTTACTTGCAGGCAGGCTTTTGACTAGATTTAGACCCAGGTTTGGGCAATGGTTTGGGTCACTGGGGCCGGAGTCTGGAGTCATGTCTGGCCCTGCCTTTTGCCTTGTCCGCTAGCCGGGAGTGTTGAGTGGGCGGTCCCCCCATGGCTGAACTGGGCTTCGGTCCTCGTGATCTTGACTCATGCATCCTTGCCTTAGAATAAGGGCAGAGCTGGGGGTTCATAGTCAAAGAGTCTTATGGTGAATCAGGAGACGTTGGGTTTGCTGTCCTTCTGCCCCGCTCGTGGGGTTGCCAATGTCCTCATGTGATCCCTCTTGGCTGTGGTGTTTCCTACCAGTTTTCTCCTCTTTCGAGCTATGCGGCTATAGCTAATGCTGCCGGGGGAGGGGGGGGGGTGGGTCAATGCTACACATGGCAATCAGTGATTGTTAAATAGACACTGTGCTTCTTAATCAATAACTAATTACATTTTCTGTGTTTTTCTTTCTCCGAAAGCTGTGTTCCGGCAGTTCCAGCCCGGACACATGATGTTCATCTGCTGTAGCTCCAGTCAAGCTGCTTCCGTCCCATCAGCTCCAGCCCCAACATAACCCGGGCCCCCTTTAATGTCAATGTGCATACTTCACATTTTATTCGAACTTTGACTCCATGACTTTTAGTTTCGCTCTTAGATTTATCATCTACGCCGCCCAAGGAGGTTGGGTCCCTTTTTGAGTCTTTGGTCCTCTCCCAAGGTTTCTTCCTAAACTAGGGAGTTTTTTTTCCTTGCCACTGTTCGCCCCTAGGCTGGCTCAATTTGGGATTGGACGTAATTATTAGGAGATAATCTTTGAGACAATGCTCCATTGTAAAAAGCGCTGTATAAATAGATCTGACTTGACTTGATATGCCTTTGCTTTGAGCTATATTAGACTCTTAGACACTGTGCAGTCCCATTCTTGTGGGGGAAGATCTGAGATAAAGTCCTGGTTTGATAGAACCGCAGGATGAAGCAGTCTGGTTTAGTTTTTTTCTCCGGCTGTAAACTCTCCTGACAGTACAGATTTAAAAAAGCAAAGGGAAGAAGCAGAGGGGCAATGATCAATGTGATTACACTTAGGGCTATTGGTTTACCTCTGCTCTAAGAGAAGTGAAACAGACAAGCTGAAGAGACCATCGGCTTGATTACATCAGTCAAATAAGAGCTGAAAGTTGCATCAGGACCACACCGGCACTCAGAGAGAGAGAGAGAGAGAGATAGAGAGAGAGAGAGAGAGAGAGAGAGAGAGAGAGTCGGGAAATCAGCATAATCCCAGAGCAACTGTAGCACACTAACCACTACATCAGAACCTTCTCCGAGGAAGATTGTCCCTTTTGTTCTTCTCCTCCGGGTCCGTGTCTTCAACTCAGCGGAGATCGATGACAAGCCAACGCTGGAAACTTAGTTAGAGACACAAGGCCTGGCTGTAATCCCATCATGCTCGGAGTCACCCATACATTCCAGGCCGTGTTAAATATGGCTGATAGTTCTTACAGTGATAAATCTCTTCTTGCAGAAACTCCATCACCTTAAATAGGAAACACTGATCGACTGCCGGCAATTACCGACCCCAAACAGCTCACCGCGGATCTCAGAGGGACGCGTCAAACAGGAGCAGGGTTGTTATAGCCCAACAATTTCACCAGTAGCGCTGTTTCATTCAGAGCACCTTTCACACTCATCCTGGGCAGTCACAGTGGTACCTTGGTACCGAGCAATGTTTCCCACAACAAATAATATAAACTGTATTAATCCATTCCAGACCCCGAGAAAATCCACACTGTATAAGGCCATGGTTCCCAATGTCCCAATGTTCCCCTTTAGTCAAGTCGGATTTATTTCTATAGCACTTTTTACAATGGAACATTGTCTCAAAGCAGCCTCACAATTTTAGATTATCTTCTAATATCTAGAGCCAATCCTAAATTGCAAGCCTAGGGTGACAGTGCCAAAGAAAAACTCCTTCAGGGAAGTGCCAAACATCCCAGGGGGTCTGCGAGGCTTCGTCAGCTCTGAGGTGCTCTGAGTTTGTCAAAATACAATTTACACATGCTAATTTAACTTCAAATATAAAAAAGGCTTCAAAAGATAGACTCCATGATGATTTTTCATGATTTAGCTAAATGTGAGACACAATGACAAAGGGGAAAAAACTACTGTATATGTGGAACCCGAGAGAAAAGGAATAAAGCTGTAATTTATGTTCTGTTTTGCCAATAAACATTGGCAACGAATGACTTTATGCTTGTGGTCTCTGTGTGTGTTGCAGCTTTTCTTTTTAACTCTCAAAGAAATGTTGTCAGTTGTAATATTTGTAAATCCATCCTTAGATAACATGGGAGCAACACACTCACCTTTTGAGACTTGAAAAGCTGGGACAAGAGAAAACTTTGAAGAAAGTCTACACAGGCAAACTCCAAACAAGAATCCAAGGTCGAGTTCGAACTGGGGATGCTGGAGCTGTGAACTGATTTCATGTTGGTCAGTGCCAGTCTCAGGTTGAGTCTGGTTCTGGACACCTCATCGGTAGTGTTCTGGTATCAAGTTGAGTTGTGTTAAAGTTATTTTTAATGCATTATGGATATTGGATTTATAGGAACAGGGGCCAAATTCAAATGTGATGCTGGATGTGATTGGATTTAATGTTTCCTGCATCCCATGTGATTTTATCTGATCAAAAGGGCTCGGGTTTGTGCGTTTGTGCGTAAGAGGCAGATCGGTGATTTCCTGCCCATGTAGGATGGAAAGCAGGTCGATAGCTGCTGATAATCTTGGGAGAAGCTCCTGAAAGTGGCAAGGGTGAGAAAGCACGCCTCTGTTTTCAGAAAGAGCCTGGAGGCAGGTGACGGGGTGATGGAGGACAGAGGTCGGTGAAGGATCTTGATAGTGGATATCATATTATAGGGATTGAATCATTCACTCCCGGGGTGAATCGGTTATGGGGTTACGTTCGGACGCTTTGATCCCACGGGATCAGGATCTCATGATGAAACATTTACAGCTCGGATTTATACCAAAGTTTTATGGAAGAGACAGATTACTCACAGAGGTTTAGATTTATTTTGCACAAAAATCTCCCGTCTGTGATGATCTAATGCCAAGCTGGGGCACCCATAAGATGGCACCTTGGCACGGTTGACTCTGGTTCGCATTTGTTCCAGGCTGTTTTCCAAATGTCATTGAAATGTCATTGAAGAAAATGGGAACAATTGCATTACAATGGCTAAAATATGGGCCTGCGGTCCAGCTGCCACTGTGGGCCCTTACCCCACAGTCGCTTGGACTGTACCGAGTAACATGGTATCAGTGCATGAGTTGCATTTGATAAATACTAGAAACGTAACATGCCGTCCTTCATAATATGCTTTATAAATTTAATACTTTACACTCGTTCATAAAGAATTCAGCTTCAAAATTTCCAAAGCACATATTTTTTGTGAAAATCCTGTTCTTGGCAACCGTGCTTTATGGTTAGACATACATCAGTGAGAATAGCATGTGTGCCTTCTGATTTATTCTCTATTCTGCATTTGAGGGGCGCCTGCGGATCCTCAGCATCCACCACACCCTCATTTGGGGGCAGAACGACACTGGGGGACCCTCTGGGAGGCACGAGCAAAACAAAGAAAAGGATAAAGCCATGTTATAAATGATAGCTGGCACACGCCGGCGATGTCACGTGGGAGAGGAAAGGTGCCAGATAATGAGACAGTACATGCAGGAGAAGTTTATATGATAGGAGGAGGAAGATCAGCAGCCTCACGACTCCATACAGGTTTACTGGGGGACATGGATCAGACTGGCACTTCTTCACCCACAGGGTTGAGCTTCAGAATTGCTTACGTTATTGGCCAGACTGGTTTTGTTGTGACATAAAGCAAATGCATCACATTTAATCTGGGCTCCAGCTGCAGCTTCTTGGCCTCATGTCCGTTTGCATTACAGCAAGCAGGTAATAAAATATGCATCGCAGCCAGAGCTTCTGGGTCCTTCTCAAGTTTTCTAACCACATCACAATATCCACCAGATTCGGCAGATTTCTCCTGCCCAGTATCAGAAGAATACGCCCTTGTCTGACCTGAGAGGCTGCTCAGATCCCCATCCAGGCATGTCCAGGATTGATTACTGCAATGTTGTGCTTGCTGGTCTGCCGTCATGTTCTATTGCTCCACTGATTCAAAATGCTGCCGAACTCCTTTACTAAGACTCCACAGTCTTCCTGTTGCAGGATCTCAGGATTTCGGCTTCAGGGTGATTGGTACATCCTTCCAAAGATGTTTGGAAAACATCCCAGATGGGCCAGTAGTGTTTTTGTAAGGATGCTAGTTTAGATACTAATTTATTTAATTGTTTCATTATAAGGTGTAGAAACCTGTCTAATTTGCAGTGGTGCTTGAAAGTTTGTGGACCTTTTAGAATTTTCTATATTTGTACCTAACTGTTAGCTAAAAGATCATCAGATGTACTAAAAGTCCTAAACGTAGGTAAGCCGACTAAATAAATGAGACAGCGATAGTATACTCCGTCATTCATTTATTTGAGGAAAATGATCCAATATTACATATCTGTGAGTGACAAAGGTTTGACCAAGTATTATGTTTTTATCTCATTTGTTACTTGGGTTCTTTTTTCTACTTTTGGACTTCTGTAAATCCGATGATGCTTTAGCTCAAATTTAGGCAGAAATCTAGAACATTCTAAAGAGTTCACAAACTTACGAGCACCACTGTGAGTTTGCCTGCAGCAGTTCTGCAACTTTTTCAAAACCTAAGTTCTATTAATTCTGCTTTCAGAATTCAGATCATTGTTACGGTTAAGGTTAGGAGGAGTCTGAGCTGAAGTCTGCGTCTTGAGCTTTTCTTGAATTATTGTCTACTTACAAGCTAAAGACAAATTAGAAATGCTCAAGTTAGAGTTGTCTGGCAATAATAACAGTGCATCACACTCAAGAAAATGCTCACACCAAATAATTAATACAAAGCCGTGTATTAAGGACGATGCTCCAACCGCACAATGGCTGAATAATTTATAGCCACAAATTAATATTTCAGCACCACAAACAGTGCAGATACACAGCTAGGGACCTTGATATACAGTATTATCGTGCAACGTTAACATAGTAAATGGACATGGACCAAATATCAACTCACCAACTGAGCAAAAATATACACGGTATGGACAAAAGTATTGGGACGCACTTCTTTGATGAGTTTGATTCAGTCCCTTTAACACAGGTGTAACAGAGGGGCTGTTTTCAGGTTTTGGTCTCGGCCCCTTAGTGCCAGTGAAGGGAAATGCTAATGCTTGAGCGTACCAAGTAGTTTCGGACAATCGTACGCGTCTAAATTTGTGAGAACAGTTTGGGGAAGGCCCTTTCTTGTTTTGTAAAGCAAGGTCCATAAAGACACGGTGGAGTGAGATTGGTTTGGTGTGGAAGAACTGGCCTCAACTAGAATGAATGGAGATTGTGAGCCAGGTCCTCTCATCCCACATCAATGTCTGACTTCACAAATGCTCTTCTGGACGAACGGGCAAAAATTCCCACAGTCACAGTCCAAATCTCACAGAAAGCCTTCCGAGAAGAGATGGTATACCTGAAAAGGGTGACCAACTCTATATTAATGCCTATGGATTTAGAATTGGACGTCAAAAAAGATCCTGTAGGTCTAACGTGGAGGTGTCCCAATACTTTAGCATATATTTATGCACGCTTGGGATCTAAAGAACTTTCACTTAATTTCTACCTTCAAATTTGGCCTAAACACATTAAAACAGCTCGTTAATTATTGGCACCCTGGTAAGGACTGTTAATAAGGCTATGAAAAATGTCTCCGTGGCTCATTTGCTTAACCTCGCAGTGAGAATATGGCAGAAATATAACCTCTAATTAATGAAAACCACAAGAGGAACGATTATTGGCACCCCTGGATAAGGATCTTGTCCTATAAAGCTTGAGATACAGAGCAAAGAACCTGGATTTCAGCCCAGAATCTCTCCAGAGCCTCCCCAGTCCTAAATCCTTTCCTCCTCAGCTCACCTCCCAGCTTCTTAGTGGGCTTTAGCAGTAAGACCGGGATGTCCTATTCGAAAGCTGGGAGTCTGTCTCGTCGTGTTTATTTCTGTCTCGTGTTTTCTGCTGGAAGATCCAACCATGTCCCAGTCGTCAAAGTCAACGTCAAAGTCAAAGTCAAAAGTCAGAGTCGGATTTATTTCTATAGCGCTCCTTACAACAGAGCATTGTCTCAAAGCAGCTTTATGATTGTATTATATCTTCTAGTATCTAGACCCAAAGCCCAAAACGAGCAAGCCTGGAGTGATAGTGGCAAGGAAAAACTCCTTAAATGTTGTAAGTAAGAAACCTTACAGAAGAGACTCAAAAATGGACCCGACCTCCTTGGGCAGCCTAAATCATGTATGTAAGAATGAAACTAAGTTTTTAAATTAATAGTAAAACAATTAAAATCAATCATACATTCATTTTCTTATCCGCTTAATCCTAGTCAGGGCCACGGGAGGGCCGCTGCCTAGCTGGCAGCACAGGGCACAAGGCAGGAACAACCCTAGACAGGGTGCCAATCCATCGTAGGGCACACACACTCATACACACCAAGTGCACATTAGAAACACCAATTAGTGCAACACACATCTTTGGACTGTGGTAGGAAACCCGGAGTAAACCAACAAGGACACAGGGAGAACATGCAAACTCCACACAGGCGGCGTCCGAGTCTGGGATCAAACCGGAGATGCTGGAGCTGTGAGGCCCGTTTAAAAAATATTGTAATTAAAATAAAATATAATATGCAGACTAATAAATTAGAGATAATGTAACATTATGAAGGGTATAATAGAGCAGAGAATATAAAAGATTAGCTAGAAATAAAATATCGAATAAAATAACGTTATTTAGTCCAGTACACAGAGTCTGTAAGATCTTGTGTCCTGAGGTGGTAAGTTTTTTATGACATGTACAGTCAATCAGAGGATGGAGGGAGTTCCTGGCCTCTGATGTGGTCCGAGTAACAGTATGAGGACTGGAACTGGTACCAGAACATGAGTTTGGAGAGAAAACAGAATATGTAGTGTTTTGCACCACTGGTACTGAGGGAAGCATGAGACTCTGACAGCACCAACTATAGCAGCATAGCAAGAAAATGGGGAACCAGAAGGTAAAACGGCCAAGAGGGATCACAGGAGACACTGGCAACTCAGCAACCAAACAACAAACAAACCTGACTGATTGCTCTTGAGAGGAAAGAAGACAGCAACCAAACATCTCAGATCACCACAAAACTCTGCTTACGAGCCCCCGGCTCTGCTCTTAATCTAAGGCAAAGATGTGCAACTCAAGATCCAAAAGACCAAAGCCCAGCCAGTCGGACACCCCACCAAAGTCGTGGATCCTTCAGAAAGGCAGCCAGACTTTTATTTCACGTGGTCTAGCAAGACTCTCGGGGTTTTTGGATGAAGCCCAGCCCATCTAAGGTATCGTTATGTGGATTTGGACGCACTGGACGTCTCAGTTAAGCCATTCCTTTTACACAGCAAACTTTCCGCTGCGCCGGCTGTAGGTGGGCGCTATTGTCGAGGTTGAGAAGTGCATTGTGCGCCGAAGCTCCTGCTCTAATTGAGCGAGTCCAAGCCTTTTTTCTTTACCTATTTCCATCCCTTTCTCCTTTCCTCGCATTGTTTTAGTTCAGCCTCTTTCTGGAAAACAGCCCTTTATATCTCATCGCGCTTGACAGCGTGAGCGAAGAGGCAGCTATTTTTAAAACCATGTGGGTGCCTACGCCAACCAGCAGCTAATAAACGCTCACATTACACCAGCCGGCAGAGCCGGAGCGAGCCGAGAGTGGGAGAGGAGAGTGCGAGAGAGAGACAGAGGGTGAACGACAAACGGCGTACGCTCTGTGAGGCTCCCAGCTGCAGAAAGTCGGCGGCTCATTATGAAACAGCCGTCTCCTGCATTTTACTTAAAGCTCTCCGTGAATGGTTTTAGCATGCGACATGGGGGAAAGCCATTCTCTCGCTAATGTAGCGGAAGATGTACTCACTTACCGAGGCGGGAGAGCCAATCCTGCGTCGCTCGCCGCCCCCCCTCCTCCTCCATACGGTTAACCAGACCGGATAGGATTTCCCATTCAGAGACTCCCATAATGCAGCTCTCGCTCACGCCGCTGTTTCCATTTCCCAGGGAAGAAAATGCGCTCTAAATGAACACGGCACTCCTGCCGCTAACGTTCACGGCTATCTGCAGATTGATGATGGATCGTTATGCGTTCGGCTGTAATTGCAGCCTTATCTCGACTCTGTAATGGAGAGCTGCCGCGTTGCAGGGCGGGATCATTACCGGGCTCGCCACACTCATCATTTCCAAATATGTTGTAGAGTATGAAGTTATATTTTGCCTGCTTGAAGGACATCCAATTATGATGACACATTACACCCCGGACAACCACAGGCGCAGTCCTAGCCCCAAGGGTTAAAGGGGCGCTTTCGCACTGAACTTTTCAACTTTTTTCATAGTTCATTTCAGGACTGCTGGAGAACGTGCCCTCTTTCACACAGGTTCGCACTGTAGGAACGGGGAACGATTGTAGTTCTTAGAATGCCATGTATAGGGACTTTTTATACATGCCGTTCTGAGTGGTATAAGTACATCCAGACGTAGTGATGCAAGGGTATGTTCAAGATGCAAGTACTTATGTTGAGGGCAACCACCATTGTTTATATACTTGCTAGGGTACGTGCGTATGCCACGGAGTAATACTTATAGAGTTGGTCAGAGTGCTGTTATTGGGCAATAATGTCAGGTAAAATGTTTCATTTACATTTATGTCATTAAGCAGATGCTCTTATCCAAAGCTACTTACAATTAATACAGTCTTACAATCCAAGCAACTGTAGGTTAAGGGTCTTGCTCAAGGACCCAACAGTGGCAGCTTAGAGAAGGTGGGATTTGAACCCTGGACCTTCTGTTCTACAGGCCAGAAATATGTTTGTGATAATTAATCCTAAGGAAGGGTCAAAGGAGACTAGAGTACCCAGAGGAAACATCTGCAGGCACGGACAGACCTTTTCCACACAGCTGAATCGGACCCAGGTCTCTGGAGGTCTAAAGTTGGGTTAAACTTATAAATAGTTGTGCCAGAACACCTGGGTGGTCTAATGCCACACCACAGGGCAACAAAACACAACAGTCCATCTGAGGGCTGAGTCGGGGTCACTGGGAGATGATCCTCCAACCAGCCTCCTCTTCCTCAGTCACAGCCAATCGTGTCTGGGTGTGATGCATGACTTGCTCAAAGGTCCCAGATCCCAGTCCCCATGGTGTTGGGCGGTCTCGGGGGAAGGGGAGACAGGTTGGGGGATCATCTCCCAATCCTGTGACAGCGACTTCAACCGAGCCTTCAGATGAAAAGGTGTTCTACAGGGATTAAAACAAAGCCTGAAGAAAAACAAATTGATATCGTACCGAAACTTGGCGTTCTGCAGGCTTTAGCGCTCCCCTGTCCCTCCACACCTGATTCATTCATCAGCTCATTAAGCAGGCCTTCATGAGTCATGTGTGTGGGTGTAAAGACTTCAGTCGACTTCAGTTCGAGTGACACAGATTTTTCGGCTAATGAAAAGTCCCTTGTTTGGGGAACGGAGGCTTTCAAGTCATAGCTTTATCAGTGGCTGAGTGAAGCTAATTACCTCGTTTAGTTCTCAATGATCGTCATTAAAGAGCTAGCATGATGATCAAGGATTATGGAATACTATCGAGACTTAGAAGTCACACTATTAACCAACTGCACTGTACTGGGTCCAAGCGGGTTTATGAGAGCTTCGGAATCCACCAAACGATTGACTTGATGTAATAATAAAGGTTCAATAGTAATGTTGCACTTTAGAACCTACTGTAACTGATAATAATCAATGGCATTCTATCAGCTCTAGCTGTCATGTAGGTGACTTTATAGTTCATCTGATAATCTAAATCTAGTCATACAACCCCAAATAATAAAAAAGAGTTGGGACAGTATGGAAAAAACACAGTGTTTCTGTTTATTTATTTTGATTTTCATGTAAAAGCTCTTTAATAAAGTAAAAGTACTACTAATCTACTGAATATAAGCATTGTTTATATATTTGATCAATTAGAAGTATGAAAGTACATGCTACTAAATGTATTAAAGTAAAAAAAGTAAAATAATTTTTTTTAAAAAGCCTTTCTAAATTCATTTTTGAAGCAGGATGTCTTTTATTGAGGGTAAGAGGTACAGATCCATGACACTGAGAGTACATAATGGTTTGTAACTATAGCTACATGAATCGTCTGCAAAATTCATACAAAAGACCTTATCATTTTTAAGACATGACATACTTGTGCTGATAAATCACTCGTAACTAGACATGACAATATTTCAATAATACAATAAATTCTCATGCAGTTACTGACAAAAAAGGCCAAGGCAGTTTTGCAATGTGGTGGAGACATTCCTGGAAAACCCTTGCTTAGATTCTAGATTAGATCAGATTCAAATTTATTGTCATTGTGCAGAGTGCTAGTACAGAGCCAATGAAATGCAGTAGCATCTAACCTGAAGTGCAAGATAGAGATTATTTAGGATTATTCAGGAATATTGTTCAGTAATATTATTCAGGAATATTATTGATTATACAGTAATTGGTGGTATATAAAGTAAATAGCTGAGAGTTGTGTAAAGTGCAATATGAGTGTGTAAATGTGGTGTAGTGCAAATGTCTGAGTGTGCAAAGGTGGTGTAGGTCAAGATTAATGTTGTGAATTCTGGAGTGTTACAGCCTCGGGGAAGAAGCTCTTCCTCAGCCTATTGGTACAGGACCATACACTTGGGTTAGGGGTTCAGGTTGACGGAAGAAGAGGAGACTATCTAAGGGGTCTATTTGTTAAGATATACCAAGCTAGTTGAGTTTGGAGATCAGTTCACCGTGTTGCTGAACTAAAGTCAATGAACAGCATTCTCACATGACAGTTATTGCAGTCCAAGTGGGTCAGGGCGGTGTGGGGTGCAGACGAAATGGCGTCCTCTGTCGATCTTAGGGTGATAGGTACATTGGTTCTGGTCCAATGTGGCAGGCAGGTAGAATTTCAAGTGGGAAATAACTGGTCTCGGAAAACACTTGGAAATGATGGGGGTGAGAATTATCCTGCATGAAAAATAGCTGTTGGAACCCCGCCATGAGAGGCAACATATGTGGTCACAGGATGTCCTGCACATATCGCTGATCTGTTAGTGTCCCTCTTAAAATCATGATTTGGTACTCAAAGAAAGACTGTAAGAGATTTCCATATTTCTCTTTCTACACTGCATAATATCATTAAACGATTCAAGGAATCTGGAGTTTTGTTGCATAAAGGGCAAGGATACAAGCCTTAACAGAGCCCTTGGTAAAGCTCATTTACTCTTCTGTGATGCAGCATTAATGCAGAAAAGTACACTGAGATTTTAGAGCAACATGAGCTACCTTCAAGATGACACCTTTATCAGGGACGTCCATGCATTATCAACAAGACAATGCTGCACTGTCCCGCCTGCAGTCCTCAACTGTCCCCAAAAGAGAATGTGTGGAGAATTTAGAAACGGAAAATGAGACAATGATGACGCAGTACTGTTAAACACCTTAAGATGTGTTTGCAGGCAGAATGGACCAAAATAACCCCTGAAACACCAAATCACTAAATCACTCGTGTCCTCGTTATGAAAATGCCTTTTAAGTGTTGTGTGAAGGAATGACAATGTTAGAACATTTTTTTTGGAACGTGTCGCCAGTCTGAAATGCACGGATGGATGTTTATTAACAAATGAAATGAAGTTAACCCCCCAAAAAAACATGAAATATTTCAGGTTCATACTTTCTGCAATTAATGCAATTTCCTCCCCATCCCAACTTTGTCTGATTTGGGACCGTAAATAAATAAATACTGCTATAGCGGTTCACAGAAAGTTTAATCCGCCAAGTGACTAGCGGGAAGGAATGGCACACAATACCCCCGTGTTCTGCATATTTCTGTATTTGTCGTCCTCCTACACGCTTGATTTACTCATCAGCTCATTAAACAGCCCTTGATGAGTTTCATGAGTCAGTCGTGTGGGCGTAACGACTTCATTTCAGTATGAGTGACAAAGTGCGTTTGGGTACGTTCACTTCAGAGCAATAAAGAGGAGCAACAAATCAGCCCTAAAAAAATCTAAGAAAAGAAGGAAGGAAGTAATAGTAATTGTCATAATAATAGTCATCATCATCATTATCCATTCAGTCCTTCAATTTCCATACCAGCCTAATCCAATTCAGGGTCATGGAGAGCCGAGGCTTAACTGGCAACTCAAGGTGAGAACCGATCCTTTGCATGACACACACTGACACACACAAATAATAATAATAATAAGAATAAGAAGAAGAAGATGAAGAAGAAGTATAATAACAATAATCATAGTAATAATAATATTAATAGTAATGTTTTAACCCTGGTTTTTCCTGATCTGGGCCACAGCCTCCAGCACCTTATCCCTCAGAGAGAGTCGGTTATATCTACATGAAGTCCCCACCCTGTCGAAAGACACCAGCAAGATTTTGAACCCAGTTGTCGGTGGTGGTGTTAGACTGCTGTGCCACCAAAACCAACATATTCACAAGAATCACAAATAAAATAAATATATAAAATAAACTGTATCACTGAGTTGTTAGTGTCCCTCGTATCACTACTGGGGGTTACCGACTGTCGTATGCGATGGCTTCCCAGATCATCACACTGGCAGTTGGGGCAGTGTATCGCTCCACAGCAAAGGCAGGATTGAAGCATCACCACGAGGCCTCCATACTTGGACTCGAAGCTTGTCAGTTCCCAAACAGAACCTAGATGCGTTGCTAAAGGTGATATGATTCCATCTGTAGCACTGCATTTTTCTCGTTCATGATGCCACCTCAAACAAAGGTGGTCATAAAAAGCTGAATTTTCTTAACACATTTCACATTTCTTAATGGACGTTTGCCTCACCTGTCAAAGTCATCATGCCAAATAGTCGACTTGAGTGTTGAGTTGAAGGCGGATGGATTTTTCATGGTTCTTGAAGACGTTTCATCTCTTATCTGAAAGGCTTCTTCAGTTCTAGAAGCTGATGAGGAATCCCAGGTATTTACCTCTTTATTGGGGTGCCACCTTCGAGGTGGTCCTGAGAAGCCTTGACCCACCCTATCAATACATGAGTCGTTAGGTTCAGGGGGCCAAGGTGAGTGGGAAAATGGCTCTCAGAGCCACCCCCAAGGTGACAGCCCCACTGGAGCTTAAATACCTGAGACTCCACGTCAGCTTCTAGTACTAAAGAAGTCCTTCAGATGAGAGGTGAAAGTTTCAAGAACTAAGAAGAAGCCCAGCTACTTTCAGCTCAAACACACACACCCAAGGTGTGACCCATTAGTGAGTCGTTACCCCACCCTGCCATCATGCGTATTGTTGGAGTCACAAGGGTCGAGGTGTGAACGGAGAACACGGACTCTCAGGATCACCTCCAAGGCACAGTTTTCTCCAGCAGCTGGTCCATGTCTTCCTGAGCAACACTGCTGCCTGGTGTTTGAACTATGACTTGAGTGTTAGATCTGAAGGCGATTGGACTTCTTGGTTCCTGAAACTTTAACCTCTCATCTGAAGGGCTTCTTTAGTACTAGAAGCTGACATGGGGTCTCAGGTATTTATCTCCTGTGGGGCTGTCACTTTGGGGGTGGTTCTGAGAGCAAATGCCCCACACACCTTGGCCCCTGTGATCCTAATGACCCTTGTATTGACAGGGTGAGTCAAGGACTTTCAGAACCATTTCCACGTTGACAAGCTCACTAGAGGTTAAATACCTGGGACTCCCCATCAGCTTTTAGAACTGAAGAAGCTTTTTGGATGAGAGGTGAACCTCATCCAAACCCTCGTCTTCAAGAATGAAGAAGAAGTCCAGTTGCCTTCAACTCAACACTCAAGTCTACCATGACCTGGATGACTGAGGGCTTACACAGACACATGCCAAATAGCCATGTGAAAATATTAGGACACTCAATTGTTTTAACATATTTAACCCTTATGGACATTTGATCTTCATTTGAACAATATTGGAAGATGGACGTGATGAAAGTAAACAGATTAAACTGAATGAAATGTCTCAATGTCATCAAGTCATTTCGAGTCATCAAGTCTCAAGTCATGAATACCAAGTCAAAGTCAAGGCATTTATGTATCGCCTGCAGGCAGTTTTATGGTGAAAGTTTTATGGGGGACTCCAAAATGTCCCCAAACTCCAGCAGCACTGCTATATCTGATCCACTCATACCAGCACAACACACACTGACACACCACCATCACGTCAACTAACTGTAGATCTACAAAGTGCTCCTATGTGCAACTGATACAATGGACAATATAGAATCAAGGAGGTGTCCCTAATAAACTGACCGGTGAATATATAAATAAATCCACAGAAATAACCTGCAACCACCCAAACAAATGCGCCGGTGTAGTATGGTGGGAGTTTAGATACCAGCTGTGTGAAATTTAGCATGTTCTCCAGGTCCTCTGCTGTCTCGTTACCTGTCAACATTGTGCCAGTAGATAAGTTGGCTGCTTTAAATAAGGAGATAGCTGGCTTAGTCGGTGATGGCCTGAAAAGTTCTGGCTCTCTCCCCACCGCGTGCCCGATGTTTTTTGGAACTGGTTCCGGACCCACCATGGCCCTCGGCAGAGGAATGAGAGGGTTGGAAACCTTCTAGCTGGCACGTTCAGATATAGGATGGGTGATAGAGTGTGTGACTTTGAAGTCTATATGGTATATCAACACACACACCCACGAGTACTTACACACACACACACACACACACACACACACACCTCTACGATCAACCGAGTTTGTTTCAACTGTGCCGCCAATTTTGGCGCTGTGACAGTTGCCATGGAAACTGGAGACCCTCTGACTCACCGGAGAAGTCTGTCGAGCGTGACTCTCGAGTGTATGTGTGTCTGTGTGTTTTGTGTGCTTTATGTGTGTGTGTGTGTGTGTGTGCATTTCTGCACGAGAGCTAGACAAACATGGGCATTCACACTTTGGAATCACATTGCTCGCTTGTGCATTGGCTGACTTGAGCGGTGTTGGAGTGTGTGTGTGTGTGTGTGTGCATGTTCTGCACTAGAGCTTGACTTGGGCGGTCTCACCTCACCAAATTTGCTGTTCTGGTGCCACTACTGGGCATGTGAGTCGATTGGATCCTGATCTCAGGGCTTGTGAGCTGCAGCCCAGATATGAATCGCTTTCTGCTCACAATCATTCCTGTGTAATCCTGTGTTAGTCCAAAAAATTAATAAATCTGGTCATATCGAGTAAATAAAACAATGTTTCTTTACAACACGCAGCTTGTGTGATGATGTGCTACAGTTCAAACAGTTGATCATCATAATACATAATACAAAAAGCACACTGTCATGTACCCAACCTTTTAATTTGCTATTATTAACTTTTATTATAAAAAAATTTATTTTTAGTTAGCACGTCCCGTCTCAGCTTCAGAGACCCTACTTCAATCCTGGGCACAGTGGCATCCTCGGTTCTCAAACGCATTTTGAAGGAGAAAAAAATGTCTCGGTTTCTCGTTGTTTTGTTCCGGCACTCGGCACACTGATTAAGCTATGAGCCGAGCTGTGTGACTCGTTTCAGCCTGAACTCGATTCATGATTCAGTGATTCTGATTCACAATAGCTCTTTCTCAATGCAGATCTCTGCTGTGTTAGTTTATAAGAGTCAACCAAAAGAAGAACAGGAACTGAATGCTCCAGAACACAGACTCAGTGTTTTGCACTTTCAATCCATTACTCACTAAATGACATGACATTTTTCAGCAGTTTATCGTAAATAAGCTTTGTGGTAATGATGTTGGGTAACTGTAGGATAGTGTAAGTGTTAATGTGGAATCGGCTCCTCTATGATACAGCACAGACTATATTAAACTCATCAGATCATGATATATTTATCTTATGATGGATTTGTGGAACATCTCCCCATCATACATCAGGAGCTCCTGTACAGTACAGCTCCATTAATGCTGATAATGCCTCCTACAGGGGGATTTTCTGGGGGTCTGGAACCCATTCATTCAATTTACATTATTCTTTATGGGAAACATTTGCTCTGTGCTTGTTGTTTCGGTTCTTGATAAGCCTTCTGGAACGAATTAACAATGATGACCAAAGTACCAAAGTACAAAGTACTGTAAATGAGAAAAATAAATAATAATACTGTCACTGACTCCGGTTGTGCAGACGTCCAAAATGCTAACACACTGCTGCAGTGACCTGTGTTCGAGTCCCGGCTTTCCACTCTGGACAGGTTGGGCGTCACATGCAGACAGGAGGGGAGGTCAGTCTGGGCATCAGTCCCCCAGAGCGTCCCGTCCAGGAAATGCTTTGACCGGTCAGTGAAATACAAAACTTTATAGTAGAGTCCGAATAATTTGTTTTTTCATTTTAGATTCGGAGGTTAGGATTATGATTAGGGAAAAGTATTACAATGATATCTAAAGGATGATGGAGTGTGTGTGTGTGTGTGTGTGTGTGTGTGTGTGTGTGTGATTGAACAGGCAGACATATAGGGCGTATGTGTAAGTGTTGGCTGATGGGTAATTTCTGTTAAACAGTCAGCAGTAACGCAGTGACTCCTCCTTGAAGATGTATTAGGAAGTTATTATTAAAAATATCTGTTGTGTGTGGTGTGTGTGTGTGTTGTGCACTAGTGTGTTTTTGGATGAGACCAGACCAGGTTTGCCAAGGCAACAGGAGGAGTTCCGCCGAGGCTGTAATTTTGAGGAATGCTATTGGCTTTCTTACTCACCACACAGACACACACACAGACACACACACAGACACACACACTGCCTTTTCGGTGTACTGGTATGTTGGAATGTTAGTCTCTCTCTCTAAATCAGTTCATTGCTGATCTCTCTCTCTCTCTCGCACGCTCTATACATATAATGTATAAAATAATGTTTATTCTAATATTAGTAAAGATTTACAACTAAAACGATTATTGCATTTTCTAATCATGATGCTAGTATATAACAGATAAAACATAATTATTAAAATATTAAAATCTATAAACAAAGCAGACTTTGAAGCTCAAAAGCCCATGAGAGAAAATAACTGACACTATGAGTTAACGTCCCGTGACAGCACAAACATCAAACTCATAAGCTATAAACCTTTAAATTAAATAAATAAATAAAAAACCTTTCTAAGGGTGAGGGTGGTGGAAAGGATAATTTTCAAATAATGCTGTTAAAAGTGCAGAAGGTGAGGGAAACAAGCTGAAAGCTAAAGCTTAGTATTTAGTCTAGGGACACCACTTTCATAACCCCAAAAAGGAGGACGTATTATTTGAGCCAATAACAAATAATATCACAGACTAGCAGCTGAAAAAACCGGACTGTCCGACCTAAATTTGGACGTATGGCCACTTTAATTTAGTCACATGCTATGATGATTGGTGTCTTGTCCTGTCCTTATTGTTCTGTCCTATACTTTCTGTTCCATTCTGTTCCTGTCCTCTCCTGTCCTGTCCTGTCCATTCCTTTCTGTTTGATGCAGATACATTCTGACAAAAATCCATCATAAGGTGAATTTAACTTAATCCAAGGAGTTTAATATATTCTGTGTTATTGTGAGATATGTATCACCCCCACCATGTGACTCCCCATGTCACACGCTTCAGAGTTCCCCTACTAGCACGGGAGAGCATTATACTGCGTATCGCTTGCCTGGGGAAAGGTCTAAATTCAGAGAAGGGTTTCTGCTGAAAGTGTATTTACGTTTATTATCGAATTCCCATGGCAAATTTTAAATATTGCAAACCGGGCCATCACAAAACAGGGAGTACCTGTAGACCCACTACACAAACTAGAGCATGTACCATCACGTGATACCTCCCTGCACCCCCAGTCAAATCAGGCTGCATCCGGCCCTGAATAAATCACCGGTTAGCCTGATTTTGCACAAAGAGAACAAAGAGAGCCATTAACTGTGTCCTGGCATTATTTTCAATTTAATATCTCTTTTCCTGCCAAGTTTGTATTGTTTTGTGCTCCTGATAATACAAAGATGTGCTTCCTGCTGGTTTGGGGAGGACTCAAATGCCATTAGGCAGCGAGTGAACTCAGAAAGCAGCGCTCTTTCGGATTGCGGGTAATGCGTAACAGAAGTGCATTAAGATGTCTCCGAATATTGTTTTAACTCTGATTACAGGCTGCAATGCTACAGATGAGTGAGAGCACAACACAAAAACAGCAGCCCTCTTAAGAATTGTGGGTAATAATTAAAAGAGGAGCTCTAATGTGCCTGATCTGTTTAGAAATGCATGCATTAAAATGTGATCCGGCACACGTTCGGGTACCGCCCTTCCATTTTCCAATTAGCATTAACATTGGTGTGCTTTGTTTTAATAGCTTTAAGATCTTTTTTAGCCTTCAGTTTTTCATGTTTTACTTTTAGGCCGAGGTTTACGTTTATCTGTAGATTAAACGCTGTGATGTTGCCAGTTATGTATATGCCATGTAATATATATATATATATAAACTCGATTCACGATTCATGCATCATGATTCAATACACAGTGATTCAGTGAGTCATATTCACGATAGTTATTTCTCAGTGCAGCTCTCTTCTGTATTTATTGTGTTTTTCTTTATTTTTACATCTACAGTACTATATTCTTAGTGCAAATAAATCTCCATGGCTCCTAAAAAGATGAGTAACGACAAGTGTTTTGCTTTCACCTTTCACTTTCAATCCATGACTCACTAAATGACATGAGATGTTTATTATAAAATAAGCTTTGTGGTAATGATGTTGGCCAACTGTAGGTTACTGTGAGTGTTAATGTGGAATCGACTCCTCTATGATACAGCACAGACTCTATTAAACTCATCAGTTCATGATATATTTAACTTATGATGGATTTGTGGAACATACCCCCATCATACATCAGGAGCTCCTGTACAGTACAGCTCCATTAATGCTGATAATGCCTCATACAGGGGGATTTTCTGGGATCTGGAACCCATTCATTCAATTTACATTATGCCTTATGGGGAACATTTGCTTGGAACTTGTCATTTTCAGTTCTCGACAAGCCTTCTGGAACAAAAAACCGATGAGAACTGAGGTACTGCTGTACTTGTACGTTTAACTTACCACCTCCGCCCGAGACGTGATTCTTATCTGTTTTCTGCCTTCTGTCTTCCAGAGTTTGCTTGAGTCCATGAGACTGGGACTGTGGTAGATGTAGATGGAGCTCTGAATGGCTTTTTACATACGTCCCTGTGTGACAGTTAAGTTCAGCTGTGCAATATAAAGCATGAATTTTCTATTAGTAATATAGAATCAGTAATGGCGAATCTGTTGGCCTGTGACATGTACCGGCGATGTTAGAGCTACTAAGAGGCTGTTGTGTCGGAGAAATCACTGTGATTTAGGCCGAAGCTGGTGATTGAGAAGCAGAGTGGACGAGTGAGAAGATGGAGAGAGAGAGGGAGAGAGAGACAGAGAGAGACAGAGATCGTGATACAGTGACAGAGACCTACTTGAAATTATGAGTGAGGAAACAATAAAATGCATTCTCCAACCGAAGAGCACTTCCACACCATCGCTGCTATATCAGAACCCTCGAGGAAGCGCCGGTGTCAACAGTGCTGTGATTGGCTTTGTAATTACCTCCCACTTCACTCCCGAACACACACACACACACACACACACACACACACACACACACACACACACACACACACACACACACACAAGGTTATATCGCGCATCTGCGGTGCTTTAGTTTCAGGTTGCCTAGCAGTGCCATTACAAGTAACTTAGCAACAGCGGAAATTATTTATTACCAGATGACCAAAGTCATGCGCACACACACACACACACACACACACACACACACACACAGACACACACACAGACTTTCCATTCACACAATATTACCATAGTCAATTAATGCTACACTTATCTTGACCTCAGTAACCTGAAGCAAATCTTCTTCAGTTTTTGTAAAAAGAATATATTAAAAGTAATTTTCCCCATAAGGACCAGCAAACCGTCCCCACAAGATAAAATAGGCCACATTTTTATATCTTTGTGGGCATTTGGTCATCCCACTGAGATAAACATGACCCACACACATATATCACTGTATTAGTAACTAGTAATTAGTAAGACTGTGCTCATAAAGGGGTGCACATGGTCAGCAACAATACTCAGGTAGGCTGTGGGGTTTAAACCATGTTCAGTTGGTATTAAGGGGGCTCAATGTGTGCCAAGAAAATATAACACCATTACTCCATCAGGAGCCTGAACCGTTGATACAGGGCAGGATGGATCCGTGCTTTCATGTTGTTTGAACCTAATTCTGCCCTGACCATCCAAATGTCACAGCAGGAATTAAACTCCTAAGACCACGAACGTTTTTCCAGTCTTCTATTGTCCGGTTTTGGTGAGCCGTGTGATTTGTAGCCTCAGTTACCTGTTCTTAGCTGACAATGGTGGCATCCAGTGTGGTCATCTGCTGCTGTAGCCCATCTGCTTCAAGGTTTGACGTGTTGTATGTTCAGAGATTATTTGAGTTACTGTTATCTTTGTATCAGCTTGAACCAGTCTGTTCATTCTTCTCTGACCTCTGGCATCAACGTGGCATTTTCACCCAGAGAACTGCTCTCTTTTTCGGGCCATTCTCTGTAAACCCTAGAGATGGCGCTGTGTGTGAAAATCCCAGTAGATCAGCAGTTTCTGAAATACTCAGATGCACTGAGTTACTGTTTGTGTTAATGAGCAGTTAAACAACTGTACCTAATGAGTATATATTAACAAAATAAATAAATAAATTACATTTGTATCCCTTGTTGTTATTGTGGAATCGGCTCCTCTATGATACAGTACAGACTATATTAAACTCATCAGTTCATGATATATTTAACATATGATGGATTTGTTGAACGTATCCCCATCATACATCAGGAGCTCCTCTACAATACAGCTCCATTAATGCTGATAATGCCTCATACAGGGGGATTTTCCGAGAAACCAATGCATATATATATATGTATATTGTATATTCACAGAACTGGCTACGAGGCTATGCAGTATAAAGGCAGGCCAAAGGCAGCCTAAGATATTGCTTCACTTTGATAACATAAAAAGATACAAAAACAACAATATTTCATTTTGAATTCTCATTAGGGCTTAGGCATGAAGGACTGCCAGTGATAGATAAGTGTGAAGAATCCAGATCTGCGTGGTCATGTCACAACCTGACTCAGAAGAAACGAGAATAAATTGCTTGGGACGAATCAGTGTGAGAATATTTTACTATAAATGCTAATGAAACCTTTGAAAAAGTGGAAGCACAAGAAGAGGGAGGGACGGAAACATCACCCACAAAGGCTGTATTTATTTCCTGTATTTTTTGCGTTTGCCTGATAATCGCCAAAACAGCTCACATTACTTCATCTGACCTGACGCTGACCCGGAGGAAGCTGCCGTCTCCCCGAGCCGAGGCGGAATGGCTGTTAACTACTTGGAGAGGCAGAGTGATGAGATTTGGGCTGATCGATGAGGCGCTGGGTGACTCCAACACTCTGGAGGCTGTACGGTCCCCTGCAGTGCACGTCTCTCTCTCTGCTGTCAGTAAAGCCCGGTGTTAATGTGACTCGCCCTCCTCCTGCTTCGGGGATTTCAGAGGGCACGAGTCAGGCTCTGGGGCTCTAACAGGAACAGGGTTCCATCCATCTCCATCTCCTTCTGTGTACTTTACAAGTCAGACAGCTGTCCAGCTTTAGCACACGCTGACCCTGAAAAGGACCTGGACAGTCTGCTGTATGATATTCCATAATAATAATAATAAATAAAAAACAGAAATCTATGAGGAATGATGTGGTTAAATATCTTAATTTACTGTAGTCTGTATAGTTAATAGTTTATTTTATTTATTATGTTTTGTTTAAATATGTTCACCCGTTTAATTTTTATATTTATATACTTCTGTTACGTTAAACTTACCTTGATAAGTGATGATAAGTAAGTGAAAGTTTACAACCCTTTCATTAACCTACAGTTGGCCAGAATCATTAACACAAAGCTTATAATAAAGTGTTGGAAAATGTCATGTCATTTAGTGAGTAATGGATTGAAAGTGAAAAGTAAAAAAACACTTACTCTATTGGTGAACTCAGGGCACTATCTGCTAAAAAAGCCAAGAGGATTCAGTTCCTGTTTTCCTTTTGGTAGGCTGTCATTACTAACCTTTTTAGGACCCATGGAGATTTATTTGCACTTAGAACACAGTACTGTAGATTTAAAAATGAAGCAAAACATGATAAACACGAGTCAATGGGTCATGCAAACACACACAAATTTAAGCAAGTGCACCGAGTACCGAGAGAACCGACGAGATGATAATTTTTCTAGTCAAGACGCATCAAGAACTGACGTACCACTGTATGTTAATTGTACAATAAGTTAAAATTCATATTTGATCCATTAACTAAAATGATCATGTGATAATTACTCATATTTTAAATAAGCAAACCAAAATCTACTGCGTCTAATCTGACTGAACACTGCATTATTGTATGAAAAGTGCAACGCTAATCTAAAAACAATTTCACTGAAGTTTTTAAATAACACGACAAATGGCCCAAATGCCAGAGTGTTTAATATTCTGCAGAAAAAAAGGGGGCAGTGAGTTTGAGATCCAGGCAGAAATCCAGATGGAAGCGATCGATATGGTGAGTATGAGCCTGTCTCACTTTACACCTTGTTCTACACCTGGATCAGATAAAACTCACAGCTTTCCTCTGAGGATGAAATACATTTTGATTTTGGCTCTGTTTGGACTCTCTCAGGTTCTGCTCGGAATGAGCGATTGATTTGAATTGATTTGTCGTCGCAGAGTGTTTGTGTGCCCAGACTTTCTCTGTAGAGTTACACAACAGTGCATTTCATCTCCAGCATTCAGCAGACACCCTCATATGGAGCGACTCACAACTGAACTTTAGCAGCTCAAGGTCATGGGCCCAGTGGCCTGAGATATGAACTTATTCCACAGCTGGGCATGAGAATGGTGAACCTTTGTAAATAAATCATAATCATTTGTCCATACACATATTCATGGCTGTAAAGGTTCTAAAATGTTGTTATAATATAGGTTTTTAAATATTTTTAAGAATTGATTTGTAAAGGCCTTGTTTGGTTATCAGTATTGTAAGGATATCATAGTATGGATTTTGTGTGGGTGGAAATATTGTAAAGATTGCACATTATACAGTTGTCCTTGAAAGTTTGTGAACTCTCTATATTTTAGAAATAAACATAAGATTAGGAAAAAAGAAAAAACCTCATCAGATTTTCACACAAGTCCTAAATGTTGATAAAAACAACCCATTTTAACAAATGAGATGAAAACCTTATAGCTGGTCGTTTATTTATTGAGGAAAATGACTAATATTACATATCTGTAAGTGGTAAAAGTATGTGAACCTCTAGGATTAGCAGTTAAGGTGAAATTAGAGTCAGGTGTTTCAGTCAGGTATGATTTGTATTTAACTAACAGGGATCTATCAAAGACTGATCGTCACTACACGTTTATGGAAGAGAGTCTTTTGAGGAGCTCAGAAAAGGAGTTGGTGCTTATCAAGCTGGAAAAGGTTACCAAACCATCTTTAAACAGTTTGGTCTCCACCAATCTACACTCAGACAGATTGTGTACGAATGGAGGAAATTCAAGCCCAATGACGATCACTCCAAGAGCAAGACGTGTAACTCTTCAAAAGGGAACCCATGGTAACCTCTAAGAAGTGTTGGGTATCGAAACCCAAAATCCTTGGGTCTATATTAATAAGGCACCCACCTACCAGGACGTGTAATCATGTTTGTCATCATGTAGTTTTATTTTGATAAAGTCCACTAGAGCTTTAGTGGAAGATGGATGCTCAAAAGCGTTCAACAGTTTGGTTCCACTTTGAGAGGAAATGAAAAGTCGATCTGTTATAAGGAGGTTACATCTCCAACATGATAAAACATCTAAAGCATGCTACTGAGCTTCAGCACTGTACCGGGTTCGAGCAACTGCCTTCTACTACCTCAAATGCTGCATTAGAGAGAGGGAGAGTCTCAAATGTTTAACTTCTCTCAGTTATTACTGGTCAGAAGTAATCTCTGTGATCCAAAAGGAAAGGACTCATTTTTACATTAAGCTTTTGTCCTTCCCATTTAAACCTATTATAAGTAAAAAGCTTAATGTTAAAATGAGTACTTTCCTTTTGGATCACGTTTCATTCGAGCCCAACACCTCCTTCTTGGTGAGTTTTTTACTTTATCAATAAGTGCATGATATCTCCTGTCATTGCTATGCTGATGACACACAGCTACGTCTTACACTTAAGCCAGGGGATAACGGATCACTGGACGGACCCCCTTGCAAATTGTTTAAGCAAGATAAAGTGCTGGATGTCAAATATCTTTTTAATGATAATCATTATCTTTGGCAACCCTGATTCTTCCAGTACTATAGCAAATCTGGGGTCGCTCTTCGTAAATGTTCACACGCACTAAAAATCTTGGTGTCTTCTTTGATTCACATTCGAAATGCAAATCAACAGCGTTGTACATGGTGCCTTGGAAATCTTGCCAAACTTAAACCCATTTTGTCCCTGAAGGATCTGGAATCCGTCATTCATGCATTCATTTCCTCTCGTCTTCACTGTTGTAACTCGCTCTGCTTCGGTCTCAGTCAGTCCAGTCTGTCACGCCTGCAGCTGCTTCAAAATGTTGCTGCCAGGCTTCTGACAGGCACCAAGACAAGGGAGGGCATTACTCCTGTACTCGCCTCCCTGCACTGGATACCTGTGTGATTCTGGATTGAATTTAGGGTTTTAATGTTTGTTTATAAGGCTTTACATGGTATGGCACCCAGCTATATTCTGACCTGCTCTGTTTTCACTTACTGTATTCTTAATATCAGTGGTGAAGTTTAGGGGTGTTTTCTGATGCTGCACCTAAACTTTGGAACAGACTGCCATTAGACATTAAGGCAAACTTAAAAAACTCATTTATTTGCCAGGCAGTTTGAATTCTCTTAGAGGTTTTCTGAATCAGAATCCGTTATTTGCCAACTACCCAAAGTACAAGCCATTTCTCTTGGTGCAGGTGCCCATAAAATCTAATCAAGTCTAACAACATAAAATCAAATGTAGGCTACTAAAAAGTAAGTGCTGGATTACAATACTTTATATATTGACTTAGGAACAACCTAGTCTCCTTGAATGACCGTCTATTTGCACTTAAGGCATGAGAGCTGGATCAGTTCCTAGCATTTGTCCAAAAGTCCCAGGGTGCTTGACATCTCTTTCAACCAATAGTACTGACTCAGACTATTCCACTGATCCCATACCTCGATGGGTGGTTAGTGAGTGGGGAATAGAAGTGTTAAAAGAAATAAAGCTTGCTAAAAAGCTGGGCTTAAGGCCCATTACTTTAAATAAATAGTGATATAACTCTGAAATTTGACTTTTTGATTTTTTGTATTTTTAGAGGTTATGGACATTTTGGAGATGCTTAATGACAAATAGAAAAGCTGTGTGCCTCTTGAATACTTTAATGTATATGTTTCAAAGGCCCTGAAGAATCAGGAACTGTAGAGCATGGCTGATTTTCATCCCTAGCATCCACACATACATTATTAACCCCCCAAGTAGAAGGTTTTTTTGGTTTTTTGATATTTTCTTCTGTATTTGATGTTCTCAAATGGGACCTACATGTTGAAATCAAAAGCCTGGAGGTGAATTAATGTTTTGGCTCAAGTGTTTACTTCATTTCAAGCCTGGAATGATCATCGTACTATATGGCACACTTAAAATAAGTACTGTTATAATGCAATAGTGCAAACTGCTGGAAAATGAGCCTAAACTTGGAGTTGTAGTTGAAAATATTGTAAAGTTTTCCATCTTAGGCTCCACATATTGGGTTCTGAATGACTCCCACTACACAGTCGCTTAATACCAGTCTGAATAAGAATAACTTAAGCCACAATGTTATTGACAAACTCTTGATGACACCTATAGCTCAAAATCAGTGGTTCCAAAAGCAACATCTGTTCTCTTTAATTGTTCTTCCTTTGAGAATCTTCTCACCAAGGTCACCCACTTTTCGTATTCTGTTGCAAATTCATCTAATAAAATGCGCTGTTAAATTAAACCCAACCTTATTTTATTGTAACACCCAATCTGCTTTTACACAGACTCATTTAGGTGAAGTAACCAGAGGCTAATTTGTGTGTCTGCTTTACGATCTTTGTTCTCTTTTAATGAAGCCCGTCGGGGAGAAATAAAAGCAGTTATAAGCAGAGAAATTAAATTTTGCTTAATCCACAGAGCCGGAGCTTTAAACTGCTGATCATCCTCCTGTCACGTTACGTTTCTCATTATCTCTGCACGATGAGCGGTATGACAGCCGTCACGTAGCAGACGTAAACCCGGCGTAGCCGATCGTCTTTGTAAATTGATGGACTCGCCGTCGCTGGTTATCTCTTCGCACGCCTGTGATTTGACAAGTCTCAGGAGGAACAGTGTGAGATCGCAGTAAAGTTCTGTTGTTCCTGCTGTCACGGAAATCACCCATAAATAATTTATCACGAGTGAGGAGAAAGTGAGAAAGTAAGGATATGCTAGGAAAAAGGGTTTGTTTATGTTTTGCTGATTTTCTAAATGAAAAGAAACAGCACAAAGGAGTCATTGTGACCTGAATATCGTTCACTTAGACACACTATACAACAAATCAACAAATACATATAACCAGGGCTGAAGGTAGTTTTAAATTCTTGCCGGTACCGCTACCACAACCTTCATCGCTTCATATCGTTCTCCTTCCCTCAGCTTCATGCATCCATGAAAAAAATGAAATTTGAAGCTCTTGACTTTGGGTATGTTTTCAGTTTCAGCATCTCTGCCTTTTAAATGTTGGACTATGTCATGAAAATGTCTGCCAAATTTGTGTGTGTGTGTTCTTGGCATTCTGAGTATTGATTTACTTTGCATTAACTTTTTGCATAAGTAGGACTTATGTGACAATTTGTTTTTAGGACACGAACACAAGCAGAGACGTGAAATGGAAAAGTTTGTACTGTGCTTAACCCTTCAAGCTCCTTTCTTCTTCACCTACATAAAACTCGAAGTGCCGAACACCAGTCATGTGACCGCTGTGACTTCCTACTATAGTGCCGCGCTGGAACATTTAATAATAATAATAATAATAATAATAATAATAATAAGTTTAATTTATACAGCGCCTTTCACAGATGGACTATTTTGCAGAGATACAGTGGAGCAAGACCATGGAGGGATTTAAATGTCAGTACTATAATTTTGCACTGAATTTCTGAACCGGGAGCCAGTGCAGTTGGGATAAAACAGGAGTGACCAAATTTTTTGGTTTGTGTAAGAATCCTAGCAGCGGAGTTCTGGATGTACTGCAGAATTGAAATGGATTTAGAGGGAAGACCATAAAGAAGAGAGTTGCAGTAATCAAGGCAAGAGGAAACAAAAGCATGCACCAGGATCTCTGCAGCAGCGGGAGAAAGGAAAGGGCACACCTGAGCAATGTCACGGAGATGGAAGAAAGACAGAGTTGAGTCAAAAAGAACACCAAGATTACGAACAGTAGAGGACATGTGAACAGACACACCCGCGACGGTTAAGGAGGAGGTGGAAATGGAGGAAAGCACAGATTTAGTGCCAACAAACAAAAACGCAGTTTTCTGCGAATTGAGCTTAAGAAAGTTGGCACAAAACCAGGAATTCAGGTGAGAGATACAATCAGTGTGAGCAGAAAATGAAAATGATGAAGATGGTTTGAAGCTAAGATAAAGTTGAGTGTCATCAGCATAGAAGTGAAAAGAAAGGACATATTTACGTATAATAGAGCCCATGGGAAGCATGCAAATTGTAAATAAAATAGGACCAAGAATGGAGCCCTGTGGGACACCCCATTTCGCAGTAACAGTTTCAGACACAGTATTCCCTAGGCGAATGAAAAAGTGCCTGTTAGTCAGATATGATTTAAACCAGGTTAATACTGTGTCTGAAAGTCCAACATCCGAGAAGCGTGAAACTAGAATATGTAATCAAACAGTATCAAAAGCAGACGCAAGATCAAGAAGAACCAAAACGGACCTTGGATGTAATTTTCATCAACCAGGGTGAAAGATGAAAACCTACTGGTAAATTGTGGAACAAAGAAATCAGAAGAGGAAAATAAAGAGCACTTAGTAGACGAAGTAAGGTGGCCACAGATGGAGGAAGCCTTATCTGTAAAAGTAGTGAAGGAAAGAGTTACAGAGATCAGCGAAAGCAGGGACCTGGTTTGACAGAGGGCTGACAAGTTTATTAATAACAGAAAAAAGTTGACGAGGGTTATCACGAGAGGACTGGACGCAAGAAGTAAAAGACGCAGAGCGTGCAGTGTTTAAACATTAAACTTAAACATTTAAAGTGTTTAAAAGGTGATACTGCATTACCTGTTCTGAAAATTAGCGTTTCTTCAACTGGGCTCACTCCCTCTTGGTTGTGTGCAACCAGCAAGGCTTATTTATGATTATGTCCCATCGTGAGTGTTTATATTTTAGTTCTACACTGTGTGTGATGATCAATGCGTGCTGGTAACTGAAGCACCATGGTGTTGTGTATTTCCCGGAGGGACTGATGTCTGGAACAGTTTAGGTTTCGTATGGTGTGTAGATGGTAGCCAGTCATACATAACATCACTAACTACATATTCGCTTTTCTTTCTGAGTTCTTCTTCGAGTACCAGTTCCAGCTCCACTCCAGCTGTTCTTCCATCATTACTTCCAGTAGTAGTACTGCTATTCTCTTCATAGTATTGTATTGTCTTTAATTTACTATAGTCTATAGTCTATAAACTATCTATTACTATGAATCTATAAATCTATTACTATAAACTGATTAATTAAGTAACTTAGTTTAAATCTTGCATAAAACATCTGGGCTGCCCAAGGAGGTTGGGTCCCTTTTTGAGTCTTGGTTCTTCCAGGGCTTCTTTCTTATAACGTTTAGGGAGTCTCACCCTAGACTTGCACAGTTAGGGCTGTGGGCATAGATATCTATGAAGCCGCTTTGAGGCAATGCTCCATTTCTTTGCTTTAGAAATACATTTGACTTGACCCATCTCTAAGATCTAAGCTGAGATCTTGTTGCTTTTGCACACTCAGTATCTTCCAGAAAGTTCTAAAGACAAAACTATAGTATCTAGAGTATTTTTCATCTTATTTACAATTCTTTCACTAATGCATCTTTCTTATTGAGGCAGATTCCATCCTAACAGTGCCTTAGGCTTCTCTCATCAAAAGTGTAATCAAATCTCATCTTTACCTCACAAGACTTTGCCTTTAACTTCTAAATCTAAAAACTTTAGATTTTCTCTCTTCTGAATAACATGTCAGGAAGAGTTATAGGTCCCATGCTCTTCTGATGTAAACATAGCTGAGTGTTAATCCATGTGAAAGCTGCACTCTTCACAATCAATAATCTGAAGGGCCATTATTTGATGAAATTGGAAGGGAAAATCTGACTTACTAGTTTAATTTAACAAGCAAATATCATTTCAGGTCTTTTCACACTGGGTTTGATTTTTATGAACTAAAAAACACACGTCAAATTTTGACAAAGAACACATGAAGAATGAAGAATGCTGAGTTGCATCCCAAGAACACCATACCTGCTGTGAAGCATGGGGGTGAGAACCTCATGCTTTGGGGCTGTATTTCTGCAGAGGGGACAGGACGACTGATCCGTGTTAAGGGAAGAATGAACAAGGCCACGGATCGTGAGATTTTAAGCCAAAACCTCCTTCCATCAGTGACAGCATTGAAGATGGAACGTGGTTTTTGAAGCCCCTTCCAGTATGACAATGATCCCAAACACACCGCTCGGGCAACGAAGGAGTGGCTCCGTAAAAAGCATTTCAAGGTCCTGGAGTGGCCTAGCCAGTCTCCAGACCTCAGCCCCATAGAACATTTGTGGAGGGAGTTGAAAGTCCGTGTTGCCCCAAAACATGCATGGAGGAATGGGCCAAAATACCAGCTACAGTGTGTGCCAACCTGGTGAAGACTTACAGGAAATGTTTGACCTCTGCCAACAAAGGTTATTTAGTTGAACTTTTGTTATTGACCAAATACTTATTTACCACCATGATTTACAATTAAATCCTTTAAAAATCCTACAATGTGCTTTCCTGAATTTTTTTCTCATTTTGTCTCTCACAGTTGAAGTGTACCTATGATGAAAATGACAGACCTCTCTCATCTTTCTAAGTAGAAGAACTTGCACAATCAGTGGCTGACTAAATACTTTTTTGCCCCACTGTATAACATGGTACTACTCAGTGGTTTACAAAGAACTTTGTGTATTCAGTTTTAACTGCATGAAACAGCAAGTCTCTGAGCTCCTCCAAGCTTTAGTTTATCTATTGAGATCAGTTAAACTTGTAACTCTTGGTTAAATTAATTAGTTTAGAAGAACTGTCCACATACTTTTTTCCATGTAATAAGGAGAGGGTAATGTGTGATTGTGTGGAGTAATTTCATAATTATTTTAATTATTACGCTACAATTACTTTTTTGTAGTTATTACATTGTAATTACAATATTATTACAATGTATTAAGGTTTCTACTAGGTTTTTTGTAATTTAACCACTAAGTAGTTAACCCACAATTGCTTGGATTGTAAGGTTGTATCAACTGTAAGTCGTTCTGGATAAGGACATCTGCTAAATGCTGTAAATGTAAATGTAAGTAGTTACACAAACACACGAATAATGGATTTCTGTTCTTAAGCTTTAACTCCGACCTCTGCTCATGGATCTGCAGCATTGATCGTCTGTTGAGGTGACCAGCTGTTTACAGCCTCAACATCGGGAGTTAAAAGGCAGAACTTTATTTATATTATATTGTTTAATTCATTAAAATTCTTCCTTAATCGCTAATGATTTTTACCCTGGCACCATCTGTGCTTGCCCTCACCTTAAGTAAAGGATGTCTTTATACTAGTGATTCAACAGAATCCAAGACAGACAGACATGAAAAAAAATAAATAAATAAAGAAATAAAGAACCAAAAGAAGCTGGACATTACAGTTAATGGAAAAAATAAGCATTATAAAACAGACATGAAGTCAAGATGCCATGAGGGGGCGCTCTGGTGTGGCTAACACATACTCTCCCATATGGATTTGATGGATCCATGAAATTCTGAAGGTGGACGCCTTGGCCAAGGCAGAAGAATGATGTAGAAAGACAAAGGATCCGTGATGGGACCCATCAAAAACAGGCAGAACAAAATATTTGAAAATAATATGAAAATAAATATTCATTTATTCAAGTTATATTCCTAATCACTTAATACAATTTAGAATCAATGGGGAATATCTAGGAACACGGTGCAAGGCAGGAACCAACCTATACAGGCCACCAGTCCATCACAAGGCACACACACACACACACACACACACACACACACACACACACACACACACACACACACACACACTCACTTTCTTAGTTGTCAGTTTACCTAATACATGTTTTGTGGAATGTGGGAGGACAGCAGAGACCCAAGAGGAAATAATAAGATTTTATTGAAATAGTGCCTTTCATAATCTCAAGGTCGCTGTTCAAAAACAGGACAACCAAATAATTATAATTACTTAGCAACACACACACACACACACACACACACACACACAAACAAGCTAAAGGCAGAGGAAGGACAGAGGTATTGTTTGAAAAGAAGAGACGTGAAGGAGGAAACAGAGGTACAGTCACAAAGGGTTTGGGGCAAGGAATTCTATAGCTTGGGGGCTACAGCGCTGAAAGATCTTCCTTCCATTTAAGAGAGTCTAGCATGGGGACTGAGTAGCCTTGGAGGATCTTATGGCACGAGGGGGATATGGATGAAGAAGCTCCCCAAAATATGCCAGGGTTAGACAGTGAAGGCCTTTAAACATAACATAAGCATAGTTTATGCTTCTTAAAATAAGTGTTATAAAGCCTTGTACTGTTAAAAAAAGAAGATAAGAAAACAAACTCCTTCCAACAAGGAATTGGTGTATTTGAATGAAACTTCATATGTGTGAATGTAATGATGATTTATGAAAGGAGGTTCTAGTTACCCTGCTGGAAACAAGATGAGATGTGGATGGGCATGGAGGTATACAGGTTCTCTATGGTATCCTGTGGCACATTTACCCTAGGATGTTGCTGGGCCTGTAGATCCTGCACACTTGTAGGTTGCCAAAGCTGGCATCCCAGCTGGTCCCATAAATGCTTGATTGGTGATAAATCTGGTGACCTGTCAGGCCAAGGAAGTGTTGGAATCTGGCGGAGACATTCCTTGAATACCCTTACTGTTTGTGGGTGAGCATTCGAAGCCCTTCCATGAGGGGTAATACAGGGCCACAGGATGTCCTGTACAAATCACTGAGTTGTTAGTGTTCCTCGTATCACTATTATGGGTGACCGGCTGTCATATGCAATGGCACCCTAGATCATTGCACCAGCAATTGAGGCAGTGTCACTCCACAGCAAAGTCTTTAGTTCATATATATGTCACTAAAGATGATACGGTTCCAGTCCATAAGAGTCCAGGTTTGTTCATGACACCACTGCAATCTAAGGTGATGGTGACTGACTGTCAATGGCAGGACACGTAATGGGCTCCATGACAACAAATTTCGTTCTCAAAGTCTGTCAACTGGGAAAAAAATCTTTGAGTGTGTCATAAAGGCATCTCTCACCATGAGGTACACTACCCAAAAGTAGCCTCAGAACCTTTTTAAAATGGCAGCAAGGAAGCAATTTATGCCCTCTTGTGTCCATTCAGAGACACCTGCCTGAGACATAACTGCATGCCGAGTTTTGCAGCAATCTGACATTTCTATCTGGGTGGCATTACACCCTCGACTGCATTATATACATAAAATCTGGTAAGTGGTAATAATTATGTGGTAATCAGTCAGCCTGGACCTCCAGTATTTCTTGTTTAAGTCATGAACTTACTGCTGCCTCTGTCAGGTGAAAAGAAAAATTGCAACATGCCGGCAAGCCACTAATAATGTATCCTTAAGAGTGATGCCGCGGGCCAATTAAAGTCTGTCCCTGGGCCAGGTCTGGCCCCAAAGATGGACTTTGGACACCCTTGGTGTACAGTATAGAGTGAATAGTAAGACCTATTTGCTTATACAGTCATTCAAGTTGTCTGTCAGTGTCTTCTGAAGCTCATTTGTGAACCACAGGGAGCAATGGGAGGCAGGGGTGATCCTGGATTTCAGCTGGGCATGATCATTAAGGGTTCCAGATATAATAGTATATAGAGGGAAATCACAGTAACAGGACAGGGAAAGCTCAGAGAAGTCAGGAAAATGAGTCCGAAGAGAGAAAACCGGCGAGGATCAACAGAATTATTATTAAGAATGGGATGGTATGGTTATCCAGCAATCTCGGAATGAAGGGGAACCAGATATAGAGATATCATTAAGGACAGTAGAATATAGCAACCCAAGATATGCCCTAGTGAGCTGGTGAGAGGATATCCTGGATAAAATTGACTGTAAAAATCCAAACCACACAAACTCAGTAGCGATTGAGCAGCCAAAGAGGTGAGGCAAGACTGAGGAGGTCATGAAGCCCAGGCAGGAAACTGACAGCCACTTTGAGGGACGATGCATCAGCCACAGTAGTAATGGGCTGGGAAGAGACCTTTAAAGCCATCTATTTAAATTAGGAATCAAATACTTTCATTGTAAGAGTGCAATGCTGGACAACAGCCAGCCTCTTATCTTTCATACAAAATTTAGAAAACGTAGGAAAGTCTAGCCGTTAGTATGTTCCGATTAAAGCAGACAACAGGCTGTTTCATAAAGTAGAGGAGCACTCAGATTTTATTCAGTGATTAATCAGTGAACCTGTGTAATTTTAGAAAAGCTATGATTGACAGCTGTTAAGCCACCTGGAAAAAAACAAACAAACAAAAAACCTCAGAATGTTCTTTCATTACAGACAGTATGTACCCACAATATGTCATGTTCTTTTTTCCCAAAAAAAGTTGCCATTCCTTCTCAGCACGCTTAAAAGACGTTTTGGCACTGATGACACCAAGTGATTTAGTGTTTCAGGGGTTATTTTGTTCCATTCTTCCTGCAAACACGTCTTAAGGTGTGGAGCAGTACAGGGTCGTCATTGTCGCATTTTCCGTTTCAAAATTCTCCACATATTCTCTATTTTGGACAGGTCAGGGCTGCAGACTGGCCAGTCCAGTACCTGTACCCTCTTCTTCTACAGCTATCCACTTGTAATGTGTGCAGCATGTGGTTTTGCATTGTTTTGTTGATAAATGCATGGACATCCCTGGACAAGATGTCGTCTTGAAGGTGCTATGCTGCTATAAAGTATCACTGTACTTTTCTGCATTAATGCTGCATCACAGAAGTGGAAATGACCTTTACCAAGGACCCTGACCCGACCCATACCATGACAAAGCCTGGCTTTTGGACTTGTTCCTCATAACAGTCTGGATCATTTTCATCCATTTCTTCCAAATAAAGCTCTGTTATACTGATGGGTCTGAGCACAATCCCCGTCCACACTGTGTGATGGTCCATCTCAGGTGCCTCCGAGCCCAGAGAAGTCGATGCCACTTCTCCATTTTTTTCTGTTGTATAAAGTGGTAAGAAGAAGTCCATGTTCGACAAAGAAGACCAGCTGAGAGACACGTAGTAAATGTGTCGAAGTCCAGATATTCACGAGAGCTCGGAGACTTTAGAGCTCAATACCAGAATATGTGAGCTGCATGAGTCCAGTAACAATCATTATCAGTAGAAATATGGTCTTGTACAAATGGTATCCAGGCAGCAGCATGATATCTGATAGTCCTTTATCATTATGAAATTGTTAGGAACATTTATCAGCTCTGTCGGAACGGCACAGCATTGCATCGGTTTAATCCTCATTCTAAAGCTCCACATCAATATGTCGTCGTGGCTAGGCAACCTCATACCCTAACACAGAACCTAACGAACAGGTGGAAACTCGCCCCAACACAGATGAGTCGCAAGATGGAAAAAGTCCAAATAAAGAAAAACTGAAGGTGAAAAAGATTATACCTTTTCAACTGCTCTTTAACACAAACCTCTAATCAGCCAATCACACGACGGCAACTCGGTGCATTTATGCATGTAGACATGATCAGGATGAGCTGATGAATCAAACCGGCATGAGAATGCGGAAGAAATGTGATTTAAGTGACTTTGAACATGACATGGTAGTTGGTGCTAGACGGGCTGGTCTGAGTATTTCAGAATCTGCTCATCTACTGGGATTTTCACACACAGCGCCATCTCTAGGGTTTACAGAGAATGGTCCGATAAAGAGCAAATATCCAGTGAGGGCAGTTCTCTGGGTGTAAATGCCATGTTGATGCCAGAAGATCAGAGGAGAATGCAGACTAGTTCAAATAATCACTCGTTACAACTGAGTTATGCAGAAGAGCATCTCAATCCTTGAAGCAGATGGGCTACAGCAGCAGAAGAACACACCAGATGCCACTCCTGTCAGCTAAGAACAGAACACTGAGGCTACAATTCACATGGCTTACCAAAATCAGACAATACATGATTGGAAAACCGATGGCTGGCCCATTAGTACCCACTGAGCATGGGTTAAAGCCCACAGCCTTCCTGAGTATTGTTGCTGCTCGTGTGCACCCCTTTATGAGCCCTTATTTATTGTACTACCTCCACTGCTGAGCTTTTGTTCATACAGTACCCTTCACCTGATGAGATACAGGGACTAAATAACTAATGACACAATCAATAACCCTGATCAATATCAGACATGCTACATGTTCAATCTTTCTCCTTCCACCTTTAATTATATCTGCTCCGGTGTGAAGTGTGTCCATCACGTTCTGTGTGCTTGTGTTTAGTTAAGCTCCGTATCGACGCTGTGCTCATGTTTAATTCAGAAGAGCCGAGCTAATAGGCTGTATCTTACCTGTGCTCTTAGTTTGAGATAGTTCAGTGCAGATTGAATGAAACTTTACTGGTGTGTGTGTTAATATGTAACGTATGGTAATCAATAATACAGTCCAACACCTTCATTGGTTCTTCATCGGTTCCTTTAATCAAGGCTGATCCACTGACTGGACATTTTCTGTCTCACCTACGAGGCCTTCCTAACTATGTTAATTACTAATGTTAATTAGGATTACCCATAATGTACTGCTGGCTGGAGGGGAAGTGAGTGCTACAGCTGGGATCCGTATCCAATCCGGGGCTTATGGGAGATGAAGTGAAGAGACTGTTTATGGGGTGGGTTTTCCGTTCTATCTCCAGTTTTTGTTTAGCCATGCACTGATTTACTAAATGGTTATGTGTGTTAAGTCTGTAGACTTGCCCCTGCCCAAATCACCTTCTTGTTTCTATTCTCACTGCCCATTTCATCAGTTCCACTTCCCATATAGATGCACTGTGTAGTTCTTCAATTACAAACTGTAGTCCATCTGTTTCTTTACATACTCTGTTCTCTAATGGTCAGACACAGCAGTGCTGCTGGAGTTGTTAAACACTTCACTCACTGCCCACTGTATTAGACACGTCTTCCTCGTAGATGTAAACAGAGACAGTTGCTGCACAGTTTGTGTTGGTCATCCTCCAATCCTTCATCAGTGCTCAAAGGATTCTGGTGGCTGAATATTTTTGAATGGTGAACTATTCTCAGTCCAGAACTGACACCAAGGTGCTTAAAAACTCCACAACACTGCTGTGTCTGATCCACTCATACCAACACAACACATACTATTATATAATCTGTGTTGCATAATAAATACATTTATTATGAGGTGTATGTGAGGGCTGTGTGCCAGCATCCAAAACAAAGCCAAAAATACCATTAGTGCTACCATAAACGGGCGGTCTCGTCTCAGTCTTGACCTCATTCGGACTCGGTCTCGTCTCTGTCTCGGGGTAGGTGCCAGAACAAAAAGTGTACGTATAAAAGGTTCATAACCTGTCCTAATAATATCGGTGCTCCGTGCAGAAGGTGTGATTAGTGCTCAGGGTGTCTAAACGTTTGCACAACACTCCATCTCCTTATAACAGGTTACTGCAGCAGGTTTTTATCTCACGTCTACAATTATACGTCTTGCTTCCTCCTGACTGATTGCCCATGTTCAAATTGCATTTTATTTTATTTATACGTGGAGCTCTTCAGTCCCTTATAATCACAGGCTTTAATCAGCTGCCACCATGGTTACATAAGTTCAGTTTGCTTTTAATTTTCACAGCCTGTAGCCAATAAAGGATTACGATCTGTGTAATTAATCACTTAACTGCAGCATTAAGGTTCGGTCATAAAAGAAGAAGACTTAACAGCATGCGGAGGAAACGAATAACTCAAAACTGTCTTTAAAAAATGATTTAAAAAGTTACTTCATCTTAATAAATACTGTAATGATAAATGCACAGTGAAAAAAAATCGTGGGCACAACAACTAAAAAAAAGAATGGAATAATGGCCAAAGGAAACAAGGAAAAAAAATGATTAACAAAACAAAAAGAAAGAAATGTCACTAACAGTCACTAATAAAGTACAAACAATTGCAAAAGAGGCTACTAGAACAACAAATTAAGACCGCAATAAAGATTAGTAAAACAACAACAACAAAACCATTAGGGAAAAAAGTAAAAATATTAAAATATTACAAAAAGACTGTAAAAATGACTGTTAGAATGCAAAAATGTAAGAGTAGCAAGATAACAAACAAAAAAATAAATAAAAGGAAAAAAAATATAAAGTAGCCATTAAGAAAAGGCAAAAAAAAAATAATAAAATAAAATAAATGAATAAATAACTAAACTATTGTAATAGTAGCCTTAAGGAAAAGGCAAAAATAAACAAACAATAAATAAATAAATAAATAAGTAAATAAATAAATAAAATATTGTATAATAGTCATTAGGAAAAGGGAATAAATAAATTGTAATACTGACCACTAGAAAGACAAATATTGTTATAGTGTCCATTACCAAAACAAATGCAATAGAGGCCTTTAGAGCAGTAAAACATAATAGTGGTCACTCAAAAAAAATTGTAATAGGAAAACACAAACAGATTGTAATAGTGCCCTTTAGAATAGTCTCCTAATGAGGAAAACCTGGCAACCTGAGAGGCTTAATCTGTGTATAGGCAATTCTATTATCTCATTATGATGCTAAAACAAAAAAGCTAAGCAGGTACAGACAGGTGTATATAAAGATGATAAACAGATACATAAATATACAAACATCATTTATTATTAACAGGTCCTGATTTTGGGTTTATTAAGAGCTCTGTGTTTCCCACAACACCCTGCAGTGGGCTCTGGATTTAGTATTTCCCGTATGACCCTGATATGAAGCTTGTGAGAGCCGTAGAACATCATATGAACACGGTTTTATAGCCTCTAATATGAGATTAGAGGCTACAGCTCTCCTGTGAGAGCAGAACCCTGCAGTCAGTCAATAAGAACAAACGTCACAGGAACAATAAGAACGAACCTCGGCTTCAGACTTCGATTAGATTTTCATCATTTACAAAATGAGAGCCATTCTCTGCACGGGCCTCGGAGTTACAGTCCCCGTCACACACACTCGAATTTCCCATCGGGCACTCGACATCCTGGCTTTACCTTATAGTACGTTATGGTACAGTAAAGCTCACGCACTAATTATCCCTCTGATTAGCCTGCTCAGGAAGCTGCTCAGGAAGCCATAAATCATAAAATTCAATCATAAAACTTAATACATGTGGTGACTGAGTTACAGAACAGGATGTTGAACCTGTAAAGTTTGTGAGCCCTCCAGAATGATCTGCGTACCATAGTTACGCTCAGATGGTACTACGTTTGTGCTTTTTCATAAAGCATTCTTCTTTAACTAATGACATATTCATTGTTGTAGGTCTCATGTCTGGATAAACATACTGACTAACTGTTTACAGCCTAAAAAATAGGAAAAGGCAATTAGTAAATAAAAACAATATATAAATATTAAATAAAAGATTGTAATGGTAGCCATTAAAAAAGGCAATAAATGAATAAATACATAAAGAAAGAAGTAAATAAATACATAAAAGATTGCAATAGTAGCCATTAGGAAAGGCAAAAATAATAAATAAATCCAAATTGTAATACTAATAATACAAATGTAGTACTAGCCTTTGGGAAAAGTAAAAAAAAAAATAAATAAAAAAAATAAATAAATAAATAAATATATATATATTGGTAATACTAGTCATTTGGAAAAAGGCAAAAAAGCAAATAAATAAATAAAAGATTGTAATACAGCAATAGCCATTAGGGAAAGGCAAAACAAATAAATAAAATAAATATATAAATAAAAGTTTGCAATAGCAGCCAATAGGAAAACGCAAACAAACAAAAAAAATAAATGTAACATTATACTCTTAGATATGTTTCTTTATTAGTTCGAGCCAAGTTCTGGGTTCTGCAAGGACCTTAAGTTCCAAATGAAATACCCATAAGTTACTCAGCTGATCTTCTACATGTTTGCCTAAACCAAAAACACACATTTCATAGATCAGTCATTCACAGTATAGGTTGGAAAAAGTGTGTGAACCCTTTATGTACACCCCCAAATCAGAAAAAGTTGGGACGGCCTGGAAAATGCTAATTTAAACATATGTAGTGTTCCTTACATTTCCTTTGACTTTTGTTTCATTGCAGACAGAATGAACCCGAGAGATTTTTTCTTTTTTTTGGTCAACTTAAATTCATTTGTTAATAAACATCCATTCCTGCATTTCAGGCCTGCAACACATTCAATACAAGTTGACTGGGGCAATTTAGGGCTAGTAATAAGATAAAAAACAGAAAATTTATGATGTGATTTCAAACAGGTGATTATAATCATGATTTGGTACAAAAACAATATCCACAAATGACTTTGATGAGTAAAGATGAGCAGAGGATCTCCAGTTTATCAACAAATATGTAAGAAAAATATTATAATGTTTAAAAACAATGTTCCTCCAAGAAAGATTGGAAGGGATTTATAGATTTCACCCTCTGCAGTGCATAATATCATTGTTGATAAATACTGGATGTCCCTGTGAAAGATGTTCGCTTGAAGGTAGCTTATGTTGCTCTACAGTCTCAGTGTACTTTACATAATGCTGCATCACAGAAGTCTAAATGACCTTCACCAAGGGCCCTGACCCGACCCCATACCATGACAGAACCTGGCTTTTGGACCTTTCTGGATCTTTTTCTTCCATTTCTTAAAAAAATAAGATCTGTGATACTGATGGGTCTGAGCACAATCCCCGTTCCCACTGTGTGATGGTCCATCCCAGATACCTCCGAGCCCAGAGAAGCCGACGCCGCTTCTGGACATGGTTAGAACATAAGGCTTCTTTTTAGCACAGTAATGTTTTAAGTGGTATCTGTGAATGTAACTCTGTATTGTAGAGCTAAAAGGAGGGGTTGGTAGGGATTGGAGATCACCCCTTTTCAGGTTAGGCTTGTGTAACAATGTGATAGTATTTTTAAAAAGCCATTCTAGCTTCATTTACTGAGTAAGAGGTACAGATCCATGACACTGAGGCGACACAATGGTTCGAACTACAACTACATGTCATCTCATCTCAGGATCTCTGTGATCTCTCATCGATGTGTCATATGAATGCCTGTAAAGCATCAAGTATAGAAGTAGGATTTTGATTTTACACTTCATTAGGTGCCTGATCAGAAGTCCTTGAATAAAAAATAAAATAAAATAGACAGACAAATGAATACAAAAAACTAAAGTCACAAGCCTGTTTTGAAAATGTAATGAGTAAAAAGTACAGATATTTCTTTTGAAATGTAGTAAGTAAAAGTAAAACAGTATTAGGTCGCAGAAATAACCGAGTACAGATACCTCAAAAAAAAAAAAAAAAAAAAAAAAGAAAAGTACAGCAATTAAGTATTTGTACTAACCATCTCTTATCACCTCTGCTGGATGCAAGCATGGCATTTACAGGCTTTTAGCAAGTTTGTGAGTTCTGCAGCTCTCTTTCATGCCCACATTTTTTTTTCTTTGTGTGGTTGTTTACATTTTCACATGTGATGTATTTCAGTGTTTTTGAACACACATGGACAGAGTTTTGCAAGTTCTTACCTTTCTCAAGATGTTCTTTTGCTCACGATGTCTTTGTGGATCTATTGCACATTGCATGTTTGTGCTTTGTTAGGTGTCTCATTCAAAATGACTCCCATCGAATTACAGCACAACAAAAGGTCAAGTGTGCATCCATCCAGTGGTAGAGCACACACACCTGAACCATTGAAACCATGTGGTTTCTGGTTCAATTCGGACTGTGGTGGTACAGCACTTAAGGTGCTGGACTACTGTACATTTTGCTGAGTTGTTAGTGTCCCTTGTATCATTACTAGGGGTGACCGACTGTCATATGTGATGGCTCCAGATCACCCCAAGAGCAGCTGGGGCAGTGTGTCGCTCCACAGCAAAGCCAGGATTGAAGCTCGAACTCGACCATCATCAGATCCCAAACAGAACCTGAATTCATCACTAAAGTCAATAGTTCCAGTCCATAGCAGTCCAGGTTTCTCTTTCATCACACCGCTGCAAATGAAGGTGATGGTGGTTGGCTGTCAATGGCAGGACATGTAACAGGCGCCGGGCTAACAAATTTCCTTCTGGTAAGCATCTGAAAATGGTCCGGGCAGAGACATGGGTGTGTATTGAAGGTGCCCCCTGTGTCTGGATGAAGGATAACGAAACTGGGGGAGCTGCTCGTGCCTGTTGGTGAGTACTTTCTACTGGGGCTCTGTCTGGGCCATCCAGAGCCTGTTCACTGTGTGTGCGCCCCCATAAAACCACTGCTCCCAACACTTCCTAAAAGCTAGGTCAGAACATCCCAGATGGAGGCAATTCATTAAAACGTCCATCCTGCTTCCCTCAGGCCAATGAAGCACGCCCTCTCAAAGTCTGTCAACTTGACGAAATGTCTTCGAGTGCATCGTAGAGACAACAAGAGGTACATTACCCAAAAGTAGCTTTTGATAGCCTTTTTATAGGGTGATGGGGGAAGGACTATTACGCCCTCTTGTGGTAAGACCCAGTGTCTAATCAGAGCACACCTGTAATCATTTACATACCTGCCTGAGACAGAGCCGCATGCTGAGTTTTGCTGCAATCCCACATTTCTATCTCAGTGTGTAATCTCTTAGGGACTCTTTAAACACCTGTAGCTAATGGTGAGCTAATTCAAAGGTCTGTCAATCAAGGGCACCTCATAAACACTGTCAAGCCGGTCCGGAATCAGGCCGGACCAAGACGTGGACCGTGCTAATGCTTCCGTATCACACATAAGCGGACGCGGCTGATAAACGGAGGAAGTGATAACCTGTGAAATATGATAGCCGAGACAAGCCGGCGAGCAGCCTGAGATTAGCCTCAATGTCCAGATCTGCAGATTAGCAGCAGGAAGCCAGGCCGCTGAAACCACACTCTCTGATAACAATCACACCTCCAGCGGGGAGGAGAGCCATGGTTAGATATGCATTTGATGGACAGACAGTCGTACACACTCTGATACACACTCTTTTGCTGATAAACGCTTATCTTCTGCGGGGTGGAGAGCACTAAACCTGATTTTCCTACCACACTCGCACACAAACACATGCAGAGAGTGCACAAAGTCAGAGGAAACGCAGCCCATACAGATAGCTGGGTTTGTTTGGGAAGCATCCACAGTGTCCTGAGCACGACCTCCCTCTTCCTGAGATACTTTAAATGGAGATGAATGCAGGGGCTGGTTTAAAACATTTCTTGAAATAGGATGGGAAATTGCTTTACTGTGCAGACTTTTTCTTAGTTCAGCAAACTGGAGAAAAAAAATGCAGTGCTCCTTACACTGATTTTGACTTTTATTTCATTGCAGACAATACGGACCCAAGATATTTCCTGCTTTTTTTCTGGTCAACTTCATTTAATTTCTTAAGAAACAAATAACCCTGGCTTTTGGACTTGTTCCTCATAACAATCTGAATGGTCCTTTTTTCCCTCTGTGGTTCAGAACACATGTCGAACATTCTTTCCAAAAAAGATCTGTGATACTGATGGGTCTGAGCATAATCCCCATTCCCACTATGTGATGGTCCATCCCAGATGCCTCCGAGCCCAGAGAAGTCTATGCCGCTTCTGAATATGGTTATAACATAAGGCTTCTTTTTAGCACAATAACGTTTTAAGTGGTATCTGTGAATGTATTGTAGAGCTTGTGAGTAATCCCTTGCCCATGTGGTCCTATCAGCTATTGATGAATGACGGTTCTTGTGTCTGGATGGTGGATAGCAAAACTGTTGGAACTGCTCGTGCTTGTCGGTGGATCAAACGATCCTCTCTACTGGGGGTCTGTCTGGGCCGACTGGAGCCTGTTCACCCTGTGTGTGTGCCCCCATAAAACCACTGATCCCAACACCCCCTAACAGCTAGGTCAGAAGAGCCCAGATGGAGGGGAATTCATCAAAATGTCCATCCTGCTTCTCTCAGTCTACCTCTCAAAGTCTGTCAGCTGGATGAAATGTCTTCAAGTGAATCGTAGAGGCATGTCTAGCAGTCAACGATCTCTCACTAAGAGGTACACTACCCAAAAGCAGCCTCTGATAGCCTTTTAGTAGGGCAGTGGGAGAAGTACTTTTACGCCCTCTTGTGGTAAGACCCAGTGTCTAATCAGAGCAGACCTGCAATCATTTACATATCTGCCTGAGTCAGAACTGCATGAAGAGTTCTGCAGCGATCCCACATTTCTATCTGGATACTGTGTTTCATTTATTTTGGAAATGAGTACTTATATGTAAGCATTAATCTAAAAATCCAGTGTGAAGTCATTATGTAGCTAGACCTCAAACAAAGTGAAACTTTTTTAAAATATACTTTCCTGCGCTCGTCCCTTAAGCAAATTAATCCACACTGACGAGTCCATTTTATTTATATCATCGAGAATCATGTTTCTTCTTCCCCCCTCTCCCTTTCTCTTAATGAAGCATCTGGCAGAGTCATAACTTACATTAAAGCGCTTACACAGTTTTAAATTCATGAATAAAGGATAAATATAACCATTTTTTCCTTTTAGAGCTGGTGGGAAGAGAAGAAAATGGGCAAAGAGAAGTGGAATAACTGACTGACAATGAGAGAGAGTTTAATAAACACTGTTGCAAAAGCAGCTTTAAACAGAGCCAGTTCTCGACCCCTAATGATCCTACAGAGGTGACAGTGGAAAGGACAAACTCTTGTAGAAGAACCAGACCTAAATGTGGAACCCACTGTGGAATTCTATTTCTGTGATGAATATGAGAGGTATGTTAAAAAGATTTTGTATAAGTGTTTTTAAATTAACATAGTGTAGTGGCATGTTTAAAAGAAGAACTGCTCTAAAAAATGGTTGAAGCTGCAGTTTGTTGGACTAAAACACAGTTTCAGAAAGTCGATGACAACTATGGCATGATTTAGCAGCAGTTATTAAAAAAATCCAAAGTTTTTTGTGTATGTTGGTTCCTTGTGTCTGAAAATGTTTGATTCTGTTGTTGTTGTGGTTAGATACAGATGATAAGATCATTTTTTATGATTTTTTTGGAGCTGATTCATGTGGTTAAACCATTATGTAGGATTAGTGTTATGTACCTCTTAGCCTTATAAAAAGAGATCCTGCTTTTCAAATAAATAATTAAATTTTTTTTTACTTTAAGTACATTTAGTAGCATGTACTTCTACTTGAGTAAAATATATAAGCCATACTTCAGCTTTTACTTGAGTATTTCTATCAGATGATTAGTAGTACAGTAAGTAAAGAGCTTGTGTACTTGTTCCACCTCTGCACGCACATAAATGCAACTTTGGGGTAATCTTGGGTAAAACTATGCTGAACCATAAGCTGATGCTGCTGTTGGCGTGCAGCATGACGTTCAGGATGAAGTCTCCTCGCTGGTGAAACTTCAGACTTGTCAGAACTGACTCTGGGAGTCCTGAGAATGTCAGCGTGGACTGAAAACTTTTTCGGAAACGCTGTACGAAAACACCAAGTGGACGAAAAACTTTTTGACGGTGATTTCAGATGTAGCTGTATTAATGCGAACAGGATGTTAGACATCCGCAGAGCTCAGGAGCTTCGTCTTCATTTTATAACCTCCCTCTCTCTCTCTCTCTCTCTCTCTCTCTCTCTCATCTGATCTAATCACTCACTTCTCGTCTGTGCTGGCAGATCTTCTCGACTTTCTGGCTCTTCTCACATCTGACTGGTGCAGCAACAACGACTCAAGCGACATTTATTCGTTCTGATTCCCGGGGTGATTTTTCACTGTGTGTTTGTGTGAATAAATGATGTGTCTGGCCGAGTTCTCGTCTTTACCAAGTAGTCTTAAACTACATGCTTACACGCTCATATGAAAGTCTTAGCGTACCCATCAAATGACGCTTTGTTGTCATGATTTTACAGGGGACAAACTTCAATACGACACATTTTTGCACATTTCAATGCATGCATTTTGAAACATTCATGTCAAAAGACTGTATTTGGGTACACTGCATCAGCTACGCTTTTTAATGCAGCCACTTGTAGGGATCTCCATCCAGTTGTATTTACACATTATAACCCTTCCAATCAAAGTGAAAATAACTAACAATAAAATCTGATCAATTATTAAAATTAGTAGTTAAAAGTAATTAATAGTTCATTATTAGCAGACATCATGCAAATTCTAACTCCTGAAGCAAGGATTTTAAAGCAAGATATTCAGTGAAACATTCTGTGGATTTGGGGGATCGGTGTGTTATTACCAAGACAATTTGGCCTAAATGCTTCACAGCAAATGGGGGGTGGGGGGGCTGCCTGCTAGAGCTGATGCACTATCTGAGAGGCTATCATCACTTTGCTGGTGGTTATATAATTATGAACCAGAGAGGCTCAGCTTTGGGAAGCTCTGCCTACTTGGTCCATAACTTGAGAGATTATTATAGACTCTCGGATTGCGTTTGTTTCTTTCAGGCTTCTGTCCTACCTTCTGTCCTCAGCAACAAACTCCATGGCATCCTCAGTCAACTGGAGGAGGGAGAGTTACTGGGCTGGAGCTGATGCCGGAAGAACAGTTTGGGTGGATCCGAAGCAGAGGAACACCTTAGTGTGTGGGACTGGAACTGGTCCTGAAAAGAGACTATGTAGTTAGTTATTGTTAAGAGCACAGAGTCTGAAAACAGAACATGATTTAACCACTAATACTAAGTATAGCAAGGGACTCCGGCAGCACTAACTATAGCAGGATAGCCAGAAAGAGAAGAACCAGAAGGCAACACAGTCAAGAGAGCTCACATGAGACATCTTGGCTCTCAAAACCTCATTACTGTCTTTGTTCCCCCTTGCCAGGAGCTTCCACTTTCCTATCTTTGGAGTCTCGTGGGTCTAGGGGGCTGGATTTGTGGTGACTTATCACTGTGTCATGCCCACTCCCTCAGACACAGTCCATCATGTCTGCATTTGATGCACTGCCCAACTGGAAGGCACCGTTGGGACTGGAACCCAAGTCCCAGTGATTATGGGCTTGGGTGTTAGATCGCTGTGCCAAACTGAGCGACCTAAGTGGGATTTTTTTTGTCCCAGAAACCTGAAGTTTAGCTCAACAAAAAGTTCAACAAAATCTGCAAGACAAAACTGTTGATCACAGAGAATGCATGAGATGACATTAAAGAAAATCTAGAGTGACCACCTCTTTACGTGAGTGTGTGTGTGTGTGTGTGTGTGTGTGTGTGTGTGTGTGTGTGTGTGTGTGTGTGTGTGTGTGTGCGTGTGTGTGATGGAATGCTTCGTGACTGAGCTCAGGTGCTATTCTGGTGGCCGGCTTGTCGTGCCTCTCACACACCTCAGGGGTTTGTCTCAGAGCCTGTCGTCAACTTGTTTGTTTAAATGCCCTCCGGCAAACGCTGGCATGTGCTCAAACACACACACACACACACACACACACACAAAGATTATTGGTAAACATATCTTTTGTGGACTTTCCATTAACATAATAATTACTGTAGCTTAGTGATGTTATGGAGTTACACTTAATCCTAAACTTATAACCTTAGCCAGAACCTTTTTTAAACCCTTTAGAAGTTTCTATATTTCTGCATAAATATAACCTAAAAAATCATCAGATTTTCACACAAGTCCTAAAAGTAGATAAAGAGAACCCAGTTAAACAAATGAGACAAAAATATTATACTTGGTCATTTATTTATTGAGGAAAATGGTCCAATATTACATATTAGTGAGTGGCAAAAGTATGTGCCTTTGCTTTCAGTATCTGGTGTGACCCCCCTGTGCAGCAATAACTGCAGCTAAACGTTTCCTGTAGCTGTTG
>JAJAGP010003553.1:0-70702 GCA_025084515.1 Ancistrus triradiatus
TGTGTGTGTGTGTGTGTGTGTGTGTGTGTGTGTAAAATGAGAAGTAGGGCGAGGAGAATGTGGTGTGTGTGTGAGAGAGAGAGAGGCAGAGTGAAGGAGGGAGTGAGATGACGCTGGGAGTTTCCAGGTCTCTCCCCGCTCACCGTGTCACCATGGCAACAGGTGATTCCTCTTTTATGATGTCTCCACGGTTACCAACCTGCTCTCATTCACAACCATTACCACAGCAACCAGCCCTGTCATTGACGGAATCTCGGCATCGCCGAGGCAACCAGAGAGAGAAAAAGTGTCCGCTGGCACCAGCAACTGGAATGCATGTGTGTGTGTGTGTGTGTGTGTGTGTGTGTGTGTGTGTGTATATGTTTGTGTTTGTGTGTGTGTGTGTGTGTGTGTGTATATGTATATGTTTGTGTGTTTGTGTGTTTGTGTGTTTGTGTGTTTGGGGGGGTGGGGGGTGGGGGTTATGTATGACTGTGAGGATCTAACATAGCCACGAGGACTGAAAAATGTGACATTTTCCCTACCTTGTAGGGCATGTTGTTTAGTTTGTTTGTTTTTTCCAAAAACTGCAGCTTTCTTTTTAAAACCCAAGAGGCCCAAACGACTTGCTTTACATTACTGATGTTATGGTTAGAGTTAGGTGGAGGTGTACAATAAATTGGCACCAGTAATATCATGCCATAACAATTGGAGAAAGATAAAACTGTGTGCACTTGTATCTGCGCGCGTTTAAGAAATAAAACAGCAACACCATCTCTGGGCTTGAGCACTGGTACCCTGTCATTACATAACATTGCTATGGAAACAGAACAGCATAGCGGTACTGAGGTGCGTGTGTGTGTGCGTGTGTGTGTGTGTGTGTGCGTGTGTGTGTGTGTGTGTGTGTGTGTGTGTGTGCTTGTATGTGTAGAAACATAGAACAGATCTCGCTTACAACAGCAGACAGACCTAAGTGTAATGTTTCACAGATGTCCATCTGTGCTCTGTCTCACTGTCTCGCACTCATTTGGTCTCATCCTCTCGCTGTCTCACTCTCTCTCACCCTCTTTCTGTCTCACCCTATTTTTGTCTCACCCTTCCTTGGTTTCACCTTCTCTCTCATGTTCTTTTTGTCAAACCCTCTGTCTTCCCATCTCTCTGTTATACCCTTTTTTTCTCACCCTCTCTCTGTCTCACCGTCTGTTTTATTTTTGTCTCACACTCTGTCTCTGTTCCACTGCCTTTCTGTCTCACTCTCTCTCTGTCTCACCTTCCCTTGGTTTCACCTTCTCTCTCTCGTGTTCTTTTTGTCTAACCCTCTGTCTTCCCATCTCTCTGTTATACTCTTTGTCTCACCCTATCTCGGTTTCACCCTCTTTTTGTTTCATCGTCTATCGGTCTTACCGCCTCACTGTTGCACCCTTGTCTCACTCTCTCCCTGTCTCAGCCTTTCTCTGTTTTACTGTCTCTGTTTCACCCTCTTTCTGTCTCCCCAGCTCTCTGTTTCACCCTCTTTCTGTCTCCCCAGCTCTCTGTTTCACCCCTTTTTGTCTCATCCTCTCTGTTTCACTCTCATTTTGTCTCGCCCTCTACCTGTTTCACCCTCTTTTTGTCTCACCCTCTCATAGTTTCACTCTCACGGTCTCAACTTCTGTTTCACTTTCTTTTTGTCTCACCCTCTCATAGTTTCACTCTCACGGTCTCAACTTCTGTTTCACTTTCTTTTTGTCTCACCCTCTGTCTTACCATCTCTTTTTGTCTCATCGTCTCTCCATGTCACCCTCTCTCTGTTTCACTTTCTTTTTGTCTCACCCTCTCTGTGTCTCACAGTTTCTCTGTTTCACCCTCTTTCTGTCTCACCATCTGTCTCTCACCTTCATTTTGTCTCACCCTCTCTGTCTTACCATCTCTCTTTTTCACCCTCTTTTCATCTCACCCTCTCGGTTTCACATTTTTTTTTATCTCACCCGCTCGGTTTCACTGTATTTTTGTCTCACCCTCTATCTGTCTCACAGTCTCTCTGTTTCACTTTCTTTTTGTCTCACCCTCTCTCTGTCTCATGGTCTCCCTGTTTCCCTTTCTTTTTGTCTCACCCTCTCTCTGTCTCACAGTCTCACTATCTTGTTTCACCCATTTTCCATACCATTCTCTCTTTTTCACTTTTTTTGTCTCACTCTCTCTCAATTTCACTCTCTCTGTCTCACCCTCCATCGGTTTCACCTTCTCTCTTTCACCTTCATTTTGTCTCACTGTCTCTCTTTTTGTCTTACACTTTGTCTGCCCATCTCTCTGTTTCAGACCTTTTCTCTGTCTGTCGGTCTGTCTGTCTGTCTGTCTGTCTGTCTGTCTGTCTGTCTGTCTGTCTCTCTCTCTCACCCTCTATAACCATATATAGGTCTCTGTCTCCTGTCTATTACTTCCTCTCTGTCTCTCTCTGTCTTGGTAGTGAAGTCAGGTTTGGGGCAGACTGCCAATAGTCAGCACAGTCACGACTCAAAGAGATGCCAAAACACACACACACACACACACACACACACACACACACACACACACACACACACACACACACACACACACACACACACTTTATCAGTACTTTCCAGTGAAACAATGTTACAGCAGATACTTAATCATACCCCTATGCCTAATCCTAACCTTAACACCAGTAACCCAAAGCAAATCATTTGGCTCTTACAGTTTTTCAAAAGAAAGTTGCAATGTGTGTAAAAAAAAGTAATTTACTTTATGTGGACCAGCACAATGTCCTCACAAGCTGAGAAAAATGTCAGATCTTTCTATCCTTGCAGTGACAGTTGGTCCTCGAAAAGATATATAAACTTCACACCCCCCGCACACAAAATCACAATACAGCCAGCACTACAGAGCAGCAAGCCTGAAGCCAAAACCCTAGTGAAAGTGAGTCACTCTTACATAACTGTTATGTCATAACATAACTAAGATTACTTCAGTCATTTCAATTTACTAGTAATAATTCACTAGTAATAGACCACCAGACACAACATGGGGTGGACTCGGATGAGCACCCAGAGCACTGTGCAAAAAAGTATTAAGCCATCCTTAGACTTGATGTATGAATTGGTTATAAGACCATATAACCTTGCTTGGTGCTTGAAAAGGTTGTGTGACCCTTTAGAATGGTCTATATTTAGCATAAAATATGACTAAAAAATAATAGATTTTTCACACAAGTCCTAAAGGAGATAAAGAAAAACCCAGTAAACAAATGAGGGACAAAATTATTTTATTTCCTGGTCATTTATTTATTGCGGAAGGAATGGATCCGATATTTACATAATAGTGAGGTGGCAACTGAGGTCTTTCAGGACTTTGACTTGGCCATTCCAAAACAGTTTACTTTATTCTTCTCAGCCATTCTTTGGTTTTTATTTCGAACGGACTTGTGTGCTTATTGTTGTTGTTTTGCCTTGCATGGACCAACTTTCTCTTGAGATTTCAGTTCATGGGACAGGATGTCCTGAACATTTTTTCCGTCAGAATTCTCTGCTATAATTCAGAATTCATTGTTCCATCAATGATGCAATGGTTTACTTTTTTAAAAAACCAAAAAGTTTCTCTTTGGGGTTTATCAACCATCCACAAAAACATTCTTCCAATAGCTTCTGGCTTGTCCAACGTTGATCTTAGCCAAACTGCAGAAGAAGCCAGCAATGTTGCTTTTTGGATAGCAGGTCGCTTTCTCCTTGAAACCCTGCTGCACACAATGTTGTTCAGTGTTCTTCTGATGGTGGACCCATGGAAAATGAACTTAACATTAGCCAATGTTTAGAGAGAGGCTTCAGTTGGCTTAAGCAGTTACCCTGGGGTCCTTTGTGACCTCACCCAAAATATTACCCACGCCTTGGCGCTTGGGTGATTTCTTGTTGGTCGACCATATGGGGAGGGTGGTAGGTAACAGTGGTCTTGAATTGCCTCCATTTGTACACAATCTGTGGACTGTGGATTGGTGGTGGTTACAAATGCTTTAGAGATGGTTTTGTAAACCTGTTTCCAGGCATGATGAGGCATCAACAAAACTCTTTTTATGAGGGATCCAGAAATCTCCTTGTTTGTGCTGAGTACACTTCCCCAAAAACGTGGTGTTGTGAAGAGCAGACTTTGATTAGATCCTGTTCTTTAAATAAACAGGGGTCCTCACTCACACCTGATTGTTCCATCCCACTGATTGAAAAACACCCTGAGTCTAATTCACTTTCAAATAACTGCTTAATCCCAGAGGTTCACATACTTTTGGCACTGCCTAAATGTAATATTTGGATAATTTTCCTTAATAATAAATAATACCAAGTATAATTATTTATGTTTCATTGTTGTTAATGGGTTTCTCTTTATCTACTTTAGAGGACTTGTGTGAAAATCTGATGATGTTTTAGTGCTAGTTATGTCGAAAATATAGACAATTCTAAAGAGTTCACAACTTACAGCACCACTGTATAACACGGTCGAGACGGGAACTTTTTTTCACAGATTCACAGGATTAGTCACACTAATTATCTTTTCAATAATCTTCCATGGCCGACTTTGGAGCTTTAAGCATGATTTAGGCTTTTCACCCTTTTTCCCTTCCAATAAAGTTTTGGCTGCTACCAATTTTTTAAATACTGGAACCGATTTTGAATTGTACCGGGTTTTGATACCCAATCCTAGCCATCATACTCCTGATTCTGGCTTCGCTCACCTTCTTCCTTCTACACTGCCCATGTTCTATCCATCCACAGAACACCCACCTGCTCTACAATTTCCCATCTGTCTTATCATCTCTGTCTCTCCCCCTCCTCTCTCAGTCTGACATTTTACCCTGGTGTTGCTCCCTACAGTGGTGCTGTGATCTCAGCCATGTCTGAAACTGTGGGGGTGTGTGTGTTTTCGTGAAGGCTGAAAGGAGTCTGTGTGAAACTAGGACCCTTACTTGTGAGTGACTCTCTCTCTCTCCACCACACACACACACACACACACCACACACCACATTACGTTGGAGTGTTTTATATTGATTGGTGCAGATTAGTACGTTATTGATTCATCAGAAAAGTAGTTAAATTAGCTCAGGGGCTACACATCACCAAACACACACACCACAACGCAACTCACACCACGCACACACACCCAGACCACACAGTGTGTAACTGGTGTCATGTGTGTTTGGAATGGATACAATATTGGAATTAGCATAGTAAGGAATGAATGTGTGGGTGTGTGTGTGTGTATTTTCACTACTCACCCTGTCAGTACCACTACGAAGTCATGACGTTCACAGCCGTTGCCGCAGGTAAGAGTCCTTTATGAAAGGCGAAAAAAACCCAAGGCCAGAAATCTTTAATGCCCGACTCAAAACAGAAAATTGCATGAAGTACGCTCAGTTGTCATCCTGAGGAAACAAGAAGATTTTTCACGGTTAGACCCAAATTTGCCTATATAAAAAATGCCTGGAACATTTGAACAGAAATGAGTATTTGTCCTATGTGCGGTGTGTTTGTGTCGTCTTTTATAAAAACATGTGGGACAAATGTCCTAACAATTGATAGGGAACTGGCAATATTGGTTTGTTATGGAAAATTTTGTATGGAGGGGGGCTTGGGGTTGATTTTTGTTTTGAAAAAATTGTGTTTTTTTTTTTTTGTTTTAAAAACCATTATACTTTCTACTTTTTTACTCTTTATTTTAAGGGTTAAATGGGACTCAATTTGAGTTGTCTAGACTAAGAGATGCACAATTCGACTTGGGCAGACGGACGGAAAAATCTAACGGTTTTTTTCAGTGCGGATCGGCTCGATCAGTCTCATATAACGATCTTCCACCGCTCACGTTATTCACAGGACGGCACTTGTAATGCAGACAGCGGTAACAACAACAGAAAGCCACACACCAAAAAACAGCACCGGCTTCACTAACGTTCATTCAGAATCAGTCCATTGTGTGTAAGGAGCTTTTAAACGTGAAAACAGTTAATGGCGCTGGCCGCTCCGTGTTGTTTACCAAGTCTCGACGGTTAGTTAGTATTAAAAATCTCCACAGTGCATGTTTTTAAAACTGTGTTGATCATTTCATGGAGGATTTTAGTATAAAAAGTGGGTTTTTAGTGCATGCAGTGGCCAGGAGTAATGCATGACTTAATGTCGGTTGTAAAAGTGGCCCTGAGTGGGGGTGAGTTTGCAATCAGAATCTTGGTTACTGGTTAGTGCTTGTACCCTGCATTTAACTGTAAAAAGTGCATTCTAAGTCTAGACACGCCTATGCTATCAGCATTGAGGACCATTTTAGTGACAGGCACTCAAGGTTACATCGAAGTTACATCGCAACTAGTCTTAAATGTACATTCAGGTCAGGGTCGCTCCACCTGGGATCAAATCCAGGACCTTCTTGCTGTGAGGAGACAGTGCTACCCACCCTGCCACTGTGTCACCCGCTTTAGTTTACTGAGATTAGGTTAGGGGTAGGCATAGCATTAATTAGCTGCGGTAATCCTTCATGGTCATTCATGTCAATGGAAAGTCCTCACAAGTATAGTGAGGCAAGTATGAGTGTGTGTGTGTGTGTGGTGTCTCACCAGTCGTTCTGAAAGCGGCGTTTTGTCATCGACGGGTAAATGCTGCTCCAGGGCCAAAACGATGCAGTTAGCGATGATGGTTGCTAAAATCATCCACTCAAATGGAGTGAACAGTACAGTTAAGGAAAATATCTCGGACAAATGATTACAATCATATCATCTTATTCTCACATATCATCATATCATATCATATACTAACATGTATCCAGTGCACCAGGGCTGCAATACAGATCCACTACTCACATGCCATAGTTTGTTAATGCCTCCCATCTCCTAAATATCAGCACAGCCCCTGTCAGGTAAGAATTGCATCAGTACCCTGACACTGAGTTTGTTATTCATGTTACCACTCTAGAATCGGGTATGCAATTCAGGTAGGGTTTGTGGGTATCTGATTTTGCATTTCAACTACTGCTTCAAATCATCTCAAAAGTGTTCAACAGGTCTGTGCATCAACTTCCTTCGTCGGGTGCTCTTTTACTACATCTGTATTATATACTAGACCTGCACTGACATTTCAGTCACTGAAAAGTTGCAGCAGAAAAAAACGGCTCATGTTAGACTGGGCCAGAGAGTGGAGATGAAGGCAGATAGTGAATAAACAACGCTAGTGAACAAATAACAGGGTTCGGTGCACTCTGAAAGCATGTGACCTCGACCACTTCAGGCAAGAGGTTTAAATAGCAAAAGATGCGATTAACAAAATACAGGACAGGTTAGAGGAATCAACAAAGCAGCAGAGCAAGGCTGGGTCAGAAGCATGAGAGAGAGTCTGGGATGGAAGCACAAAGCCCACTATTAAGATCATGTTTAGATGAGAACACTAATAAAATACTGGTGAATAGGGGTGGGAAGCGATAGGCACCTCACGATTCGATTACGATTCAGAGGGTTGCAATTCGATTATTAAAACCGATTACCCCATGTAAACCCAATTTTCAAAAAAATGTTTGTCCCAGTTGTTTTAAGTGATTGTTTTTCCTGATTGTTTGACGGCAAATGAATAGAAAAAAAGCTATTATTCCTGTAAAACTTTGCTTTTGTGGGTTCAGGCCACAATGAAGTTTTGATAATGTGATCGCTTTTAAGATATCGCCATATTTTCAAGATTTACTTAAGCTTCTGGAAATTCTGGGAATTGTTGAGGGAAACTAAAGAAGTTTCTAGAAACTGTTCCAGGAAATGCTCTAGAAACTTTCTGGGATGTACGATTGTAGGTTAGACTGTATAAAATACCAGTTTTCTATGGGCCACTATAGCCTTCCTGAGAGGACGGAGAGACATGTCTAATTGATTGGGATGCATAGTAAGTGGGCAACAGCCATCACAGACAAAGGGGAACTGACCTAGACAGACAGGTGTGAATTCATTCTCTATTCAGGTTCTGATAACGACAGTATTCACACTTCACCCCACACCCATTACAGGAGGAGCTTAGGAAGGACCACTACTTTCACATGTATATATTGTGTGTTACTCTGCTACCGGGTGATCAGTCTTGCTCTGCTGAATCCTCAGTACACTCTTGTACTTTGGTACTGCATGGAATAAAGATTGACCATTTTTATCGAGTTTGGAGAGACATCCTTTTTCCTTACAGTACACAGCAACTTAGTCCATTTAGATGGCATCAAGAGGTTGCAGACATCCAGCAGACGCATTTTGCTATGCATGTGGCCATTTTATAAAGACGAGAGCGAGAAAAAGTACTCTGTGGAAGCATCTGCTAAGATGTGTGAGGCCTACACAGCATACTTCGGCATGCCTGTTGGTGCCCTTTTTCTATAAATAAAAATTCATAATTTTTCGTTGCCGTGGTCAACCAACAAGCGAAAGTTTATGATGAAATATAAGCAATTTTTAATTTGTTTTAGACATAAGCAATTGGAATATAACATTAAAAAGCTGGGAACAAAACTTGTGTTACATAGTGTTATCGATGCACCTTTTTTTCTTATGCAGGATTTCTTTTTTTCGCAGTGATTATGTGGTTTTGGTCTCGTTGTAGACTGTGGGGATCGCCGTTTCAGTAATGCCAGCCTTACACCAAATGACCAAGTGATTTCACAGGCACAGACAAATTTCCAGTGTCGGAATAAAATCATGAGAGTCTAGCTAGAGTTGGGTCGTGCTCATCCCGATTGTGTAAGGTGGTCAGGAGAGCTGGCTTGACTTTCCAAAAAAAATCCCTGTGTTTATGATCAAGTCTTGGCTCACAAAAATAGTGATGTGAACATTGTCGACAACCAACAGATGAGCTCTCTCCAACTCCAAACGGAAAATTCCATGTGTATCTGGATGGCACGGGCACAGTTCAGTAGATGCAGACCTAGAGGTATCTGACCAAATAATGGAAACACTTAATTTTTCTATGCTAGATTTATTTCTAAACGGATTTGGACTACCGTATTTTCCGGATTATAAGACACAATATCAACGATCGGCTGCTAACGGGTATATTTTCATACATAAAGGGCACCGGGTTATAAGACGCATTAAATGAAACAAAACTCTTAAGTTCCGTCGGAAGCTCAGTTTGGTCTTTACCTGTTGCAGGGCGTCTTCCTGCTTCCTCCACTTCCGTACCACTGATTCGTTAATGTAGAATTCTCTCGCAGCTGCTCTATGTCCATGTTGTACTGCGTGACTGATAGCGTTGGGTTTGAAATCCGCTTCGAAAATGAATGAATGAATGCACACACCCTAATGCTGAAGCACATACCGTATTACTCCGCGATGCTGCGCACTACGGTGGCCGTAAGCTTCGTAACTTACCAAGGCCGTGCTAAAACATTTTGACAGATTTATGAGCGCTGTGTACCACCTACAATCGGTTCTAGGTCAGAAAGCACAACCAGAATTAATTCATACATTAGACGCACCGCATTTTAAGGCGCACTGTCGATTTTTGAGAAAATTAAAGGATTTTAAGTGCACCTTATGGTCCGAAAAATACGGTATTTAATGTTTTGTATATTTGTCAGAGTTCTATGTAAATTACTGCACTAGAAAAAGTGTAAGGAAAATCATTAAAATTATGTAATGTAATACTAAAATGTAATACTATACATAAAATAATGAAATGCGTCTTAAGATAGCATTACAGTACTTAAAAAGCCACTTTATTTTCCAGCCTGTATGGCTGTTTTCAATTTATTTTATTATTATTATTATTTTAGGTGTGTGTTTTCAAAAGTTTTGAAATAATCCCAAAAGGAATCTAGAGGGAGTCTTGAAAATAGTGACCATACAAGATCTCAGTCTTTGAAAAATCAGAGTCTGTGACTAAAAACTCGTGACCTGTCTTTAGATGCGTGAGGGTGTCAGACATTAGTCAGACTTTAGTCTATTAAAAGTAAGACTGACTACGGACGCAAATCCTTGGCAATAAACGTTGTGATAAGATTTGTAATTTGCTTCGCTCTTTGAGTTTGGTGGAATATTATATAGCGCTTGCTCGTGTCTGTTGAGTGTTATGTGCACGCCAGAGTCTGTCCATTGTCAAGTTCCACTTTGCTTTCGTTTGTCAACATTACTTTATCCATTTAAATAATCACTTTTTGACTTTTATGAATCGATGCCGAGTCGTCCATGTCTGCATCACGGTGCATCTATGAATTGTTCTTTACCCCCCACCCCTACTGGTGAATATCTCATATGTTCTGAAATGAATATATAATGTCTTAAAACACATTTATAAAACATCCCGAAAACTAATAAACAAGGCAAATCATATTGGATCACTAAAACACTTACAAATTCTAAACCTAACCCATTAAAACATTAACAACTCCATCACATTAATGAGCTTCCAAGATGCAAGTGAGCATTTAAACACATAGAAACACTCACAACACTAGTGTTTAAATCTCCAGTACTTAAAACCTATCGCTCACATGCACACACAGTTCTCCAGTATTACTAGATTAGCACTGAGCCAGCACACTGAGAGACTTAAAGTGGTTACCACGGCAACAACAGGAGCCCAACTTCTTCCATCCCTTTTCCATAATTCAGAACCAAAACGCAAATACTTCTCCTTCCTCCCTGCTACACACTCGTTCCATATTTCCCTCCTTTCCACCTTTTCATCCCATCTCTCTCCCGCCATCATTCAGGACCTCCATCTCTCGATGACTTGAACATTACAATGCACTCTCTCCCTCCAGTTCTACTTTCTTCCAACTCTCCCTCCATTTCTATTTTCCTCAGTTCCCCATCTCAATCCTTCTCTCATTCCAAAGTTCTCTATGTAACAGGGCATGTAGGGGACAGGCCCACATGCAGAATCAGGGAAGTTTCCTAAAAATTTCGAACTTTTCTTATAAATACGAATGTACAAATAATGTAAACATTTATTTAATGCATACTTTCATATATTGGTGTGTGCTCTGCATACTGCCTTTGAAACCAGAAGAGTACATATACTCTTCTGTGCACTTCTTGGGGATGACGTAGGAACCGCCGTAATGGCGGGAAAAATAAGAAAGGCCAGCGAATAAAACAGCAACTACAAACAAGGAACAAACTATAAAGATTCCCATTACAGAAACTGAAAGTAAAGGAAATAAACCAACAAACTAAGGAAGAGATCTACCTAGATCCCCCAAAATCAACTAACATAAGTTTCAAACAAATATAAACTTATATTCCCACTGCTTTTCTTTAAACTTAAATTAATCTGTTTTCTCTCATAAGCTTCTCTGAACATAAATCAGGCTGCTTAACAGCTTAAATCACTCTTTCTCTCAGCTTGTTCCATTTGAAGTCATACCACAGGATCACTACAACATTTTCATGACACCTCAGCTTAAGTTTGCTTTCTTGTTTGGCAAGCTCCTAAATATTAGTTTAGTGACAAATTTCTAAGAAAAAAAATGTAGAATTGTGGGCGTTTCCCTCTCAAACTTACGAGTAAATCTTAGTAAAGATAAAAGTCATTCATAAAGCATCTTAACTGCTAACCGCTAAAGTGAAAATTTTAAATAAAACAGATGTAAATAAAAAACAGCATAGTCAGCCACTCCTATTAAGCAAGAGCAAACATGGTGGAAAGACGACGAGGCAGCAGAACGTTCTCCAAACACTGAATAACAGCGAGTTAATCAGATGCTACTGATTAGATCGTGCAGGAATAATGTTTGTGGTTGACCTTATAGATTCGCTCACTTCTTCTAGCCAGCACAACAATGCCATAACACCTCAAATGAAAGCAACATATGAACAAACTCCACCAGTTAAATAGATTAGACACATCTTACCTGAAAAGAGCAGAGCCACATTTTCTCCAGTTCATAGGCTAAATAGAATAGAATAACTAGGCTACAAAAATAATCAGCATTGTAAATCCACTGTCAAAAAATAAAGCAAAAAACCGTGTGTGATTAGTGTAAAATACACGGATATAGCCTAGGCCTGTTATTTCAAAAGCTCATAATAGGCTATACAGTATTTCCCTAACAAAGAGTGTGTTTGTGTATGTGAGAGAGAGAGAGAGAGAGAGTGAGTGAGTGACAACCAATCAGTCTTCAAAATAATGCGTCATACCTAGCAGCCGGGCCAACCCTGTCACCTCATCGAGATAAAAGTTTGTGTGTTCTCTTTGCTCAGAAGTGCTCTCTGATCGCTTCTGAATTACTCTTAAGCTTAATGTCCAATCAGAGCCCTCACATTACTCTAGCGTCTGGCCCTCTACAAAGGTCCAGCGATTCTGTCAGAGAATTACTGTGCTTACATAACCCACACCACAGCTGATGTCAATGTGGGTAATTAGACTGTGGACATCTGGGAATCCGTATGTGATGATATTCAACACACTAGGCCTGATGTTATATTATTCCCCTCCATTTGTCCTTTCCTTCATCTCTCTGTCCCTCAAATGCTCTACCTTCACTCACTTTTTCTTTCCTCCAACTCTCCCACTCAGTAATTCTCTCATTCCAATCCTCTCCCTCCCTACATTCTTTCCACCAGTTTTGCTTTCCTCCATCCGTACCTCCATCATTCTCCCTCCAATACTCTACCCCCTCCTTCTTGATTTTCATCAATTTCCCCATTTCTCTCCCTCCACCATCTTTTACCAAATCTTTAACTTGCACTCTCTATCACTTGCTGGCCGCCTCTATTTCTTTCTTTATCCTTCTCCACCATCCATATAACCTCATCTCTCCATTCACTGCTCCCTCCATTTTTCCCCTTATCTCTCACTCCCCACCATCGCTGGTGCATTAGTGGAAAATCATATTCAGTCAGAGTGCTTAGCAGCCTGGAACTCATAATGGACTCTTAATAATTCACAGTTCAATTTAGGGAGGAAGAGCGAGGCAGGAGAGACACTGTGCAGGAGAAAGAGAGAGAGAGAGAACAGGAAAGAGTGAAAAAGAATGACTCTCTGCCCTTTATTAAAGAAGCTGATGGAAATTGAAATACAGCAAACAGATATCTGTTTTCCAAATATGCACAAGCAATACCAGGTGTCACTATAGGTGCACTTTTGGAGGTGTACAATTACCGACAGCAGCTCATCTAGAGCTTTGTATAATTTGTGCACCTACAAGCTGTATAAACACTATAGATATGAGGTCAGCTGACTACCCAAGTATACTGAACAACCAGGTTATTCCATCAATGGATTTTTTCTTCCCTGATGGCACGGGCATATTCCAAGATGACAATGCCAGGTTTCATCGGGCTCAAATTGTGAGAGAGTGGTTCAGGGAGCATGGCACATCATTTTCACAGATGGATTGGACAGTCCAGACCTGAACCCCATTGAGAATCTTTAGGATGTCCAAATCTAACACCATCAATACCAGAAAAATGAATGCAACTCTGAGCAGAAATAAGTGTTGTGACATTTCTACAAATATATATATATATATATATATATATATATATATATATAGCATGTCTTTGGACTGTGGGAGGAAACCAGCATACCCAGAATAAACCCATGCAGACTCCACACAGAAAGGACCCAGGCCACTCCACCCTGGGATTGAACCCAGGACCTTCTTGCTGTGAGGCAACTGTGCTACCCACCAAGCCAGCAAGCCATCCCCTGAAGCTGAACTGATAGTGTTGTGTAAATAGTTTAAGAAGAGTAAAAGCAAAATAATCAAACTACAATTCCACTGAAAACCAGTGATAATATTTGCAAAGCAAACTCTAAACTATACATCTTGTTAGTGCAAGCATGGGATAAAATTGACAGGATCTCAATTTTATAAAGACAGGTGGAACTGGTATAGTTATTTAGAAGTCAGCTTTCAACTCTTATTTCCAACTCAATATAAAGTACTGTGCAAACGTCTTAGGCCCCATTAGATTTGTTGTTTTAGAAATGCTATAATGACCATATATAACATAGCGTCGTCACTCCATAATACTCTTTACCATTGATCTTCATTCCAATCATTGTTAGCTTTTGTATATCTTATCCTTTTCACCCTTTGCACTTTCCCTTCCAAAAAACAGTTTTTTTTTTTGTTACCAATTTAAATAAGACCAGTCCTGATCAAGCTTCTTTGGACTGTAGAAAGGTCAACTTGGCATCCCGATGAAGCTGCTAGTGCTCTAGTGTAAGGGGAGATCACACTATTACTTGCCACTGTAAACTATAGAAGCTGTTAAAAGAAGCTAAACTACATCAAGTTCCTGTATTTTATGGTTGTATTCTAATAAAGAGACTGAGAAATAATTACATAAGGTCTAAACAATAGTACAGTATATCTAATCTAATGGTGGTCTAAGACTTTTGCACAGAACTGTCATTATTTAAAATGGTTCCAAATACAGCCAAAGGTCTCTGCAAGCAAGGAATGTGTGTTTATGTGCACGCTCAGCATCAAGTCAGAGAAGAGATTTACATTTTTAGACTGTTAAAGACAGTAAGAGAGGCAAAACTTAACTCCATCTCTCTTTGCCTGTCTCGATCCTGATGTGTGTAACGAAGCCAGAGAGCCTTCCTCCTGCTCAACACTAAAAATAGATGCGAGACTGATAAGAGGCTCGACTCCATCCCTCCATCTCTTTCTCCCTCACGCTCTCTTATTTAGTTAGTGATCTAGGGTTTCACTGCTTTGGCTCTGTGGAGATTTACACAGTCTCACTCTCTTCACTCTTTGCATTTGTCTTTCTCTCTGTCTCTCTGTCAGTCCATCTGTCTGACTCTTCTGACTCTCCGTTGCATAAGAGTGTTTCTTCCATCGCCTCCATTTTTCTTTCCAACATATACAGAGAGAACACCAATCAAAGAGAAACAAAGTGGGGTTTTAACCATAAGTGGACATTACAGGTATTTTTAGTTGGTGTGTATGTTTCTCTCAAGCCTCAGCAGTCACTCTTGGGTTAGGTTGATCTATATACAGTGGGGCTAAAAAAGTATTTAGTCAGCCACTGACTGTGCAAGTGCTCCTACTTAGAAAGATGAGAGAGGTCTGTAATTTTCATCATAGCTACACTTCAACTATGAGAGACAAAATGAGAAAAAAATCCAGGAAATCACATTGTAGGATTTTTAAAGAATTTCATTGTAAATCATGGTGGAAAATAAGTATTTGGTCAATAACAAAAGTTCAGCTCAATACTTTGTAACATAAGCTTTGTTGGCAATGACAGAGGTCAAACGTGTAGAGCAGTGACGTTTTGGGGCTGTCGCTGGGCACACCGACTTTCAACTCCCTCCACAAATTTTCTATGGGGTTGAGGCCTGGAGACTGGCTATGCCACTCCAGAACCTTAAAATGCTTTTTATGGAGTCACTCCTTCGTTGCCCGAGCGGTGTGTTTGGGATCATTGTCATGCTGGAAGACCCAGCCACATTCCATCTTCAATGCTCTCACTGATGCAAGGAGGTTTTGGCTTAAAATCTCACGATACATGGCCTCGTTCATTCTTCCCTTAACACGGATCAGTCGTCCTGTCCCCTCTGCAGAAAAACAGCCCCAAAGCATGATGTTTCCACCCCCATGCTTCACAGTAAGTATGGCGCAACTCAGCATTCTTCTTCCTCCAAACACGGCGAGTTGAGTTTTACCAAAAAAGTTCTGTTTTTATTCTCTCCATCCCAATCCTCTTCTGGATCATCCATATGCTCTCCTGGCAAAATTCAGGACAGGCCTGGACATGTACTGGCTTAAGCAGGGGGCACGCCTGGCACTGCAGGATCTGAGTTCCTCTCGGCGTAGTGTGTTTACTGATGGGTAGCCTTGTTACCAGCTCTCTGCAGGTCATTCATCAGGTCCCTCCGTGTAGTTCTGGATTTGTGCTCACCGTTCTCATGATCATTGAGACCCCACGGGATGAGATCTTGCGTGGATCCCCAGATCGAGGGAGATTATCAGTGGTCTTTTATGGCTTCCATTTTCTTACAATTCCTCCCACAGTTGATTTATTCACACCAACCTGCTTGCCTATTGTAGATTCACTCATCCCAGCCTGGTGCAGGTCTACAATTTTCTTCCTGGTGTCCTTCAAACAGCTCTTTGTTCTTGGCCATGGTTGAAGTTTTGGAGTCTGACTGTTTGAGGCTGGGGACAGGTGTCTTTTATACAGATAATGAGGTCAAACAGGTGCCATTAATACAGATAACGAGTGGAGGACAGAAGAGCTTCTTAAAGAAAGAAGTTATAGGTCTGTGAGAGCCAGAAATCTTGCTTGTTTGTGGGTGACCAAAATACTTATTTTTCCACCATAATTTACAACTAAAATCTTTAAAAAATCCTACAATGTGATTTCCTGAATTTTTTTTCTCATTTTGTCTCTCATAATTGAAGTGTACCTATGATGAAAATTACAGACCTCTCTCATCTCTCTAAGTAGGAGAACTTGCACAATCAGTGGCTGATTATATATAAATACATACATACATACACACATACATGATTCAAATTAAACCCTTATGTAGATGTAGTAATTCAGTATTCAGTAAAGAACATTAAGAGATTATTTGAAACCTTTTTTTCTTTAAAAAAAAAGCTGACTATCGGAAGTTATTCTTAACACACAGTGCATTCTGATCCCTAAAATGCACTTAGCTAAACAAGAAACGGTTCCATACAGTCACTGCGAGGTTTATCACCATCATTCCCTAGCCTTTCAGTTAGGCTATATTCCGCCAGATATTTTCTTTAATATCCATGTTTTTATAGACAGCGTGTTTTATAGTCATATAAGCTCTTGTGCTCTGCTACTACCAGGATGTGCTGGTCTGTCTGACAACCGAGCTGATTGGTCAGTTTGATTTTAACTCATCGGAACAACACAGAAATGCGAACAGGCCCACAGCATCCCAGTCTGTCAGCTTGGGTTCTTTTTCAAAACATGACATGCTTTTTTTCGCCCATAAAAATCTGACTCGGCCAGAAGGCCTTAACTTGGGCTTAAACATCTTTAACCACGGATGGCTTCAACGAAACGTTGTTGTCTACATCAGAGAAAAACAGAAGTAATTCACAAAACTTAGCGAAATAAGCCCATCATAGTGGCTGGGATTTTCCATGGTATGATCTTCTTTCATTCATTTTCTTATCTGCTCAATTCTGATCAGTGTCAGAGGAAAGTTGGTGACTAGCCGGCACCACAGGGCGCAATTAAGGCAGGAACAATCTTAGACAGGGCACCAATCCATCGCACTCACATGCTCGCACAGGTATGATCTTAAAAAACATTTAATACTGCTCATTAATAAAAAAAAATAGTATTGACAGTACAGTACTCACTCATTCCCTGGTGGCTCAGTGTGTAAAAGCCTGTTACTGGAAACACAGTACTGCGCAAAAGTCTCAGGCCATCACATATTGTTGATGACTGGACCCCAAAATTTCAAACTTGGAATCGTCCCCTCCATAATACTCTTTTCAATTGATCTTCATTCCAATATTGAGTGAGGTTTAGTACATCTTAGCCTTTTCACCCTGTTCCCAGTTCTTGGCTGCTACCCTTCTGAAAAGACCATTCTTGATCATGTTTCTTTGGACCATAAAAGGGCCAACTTGGTCAATGAAGCTACCAGGTGCTGTACAATAGTAGTCCGTTATGTGTGTGTGTGTCTGATAAGAGGGGCTAATAAAACAAACAGTACAAAATGCTGATGTTCTAGCAGTAAATACAGTCAGCCCTCAGCATTCTCGGATTTCACGTTTGCGGTTTTGATTATGCTCAGGTTCGCCATCAATAATTAAATTGGATTTTTTTTTTTTTTTTTAGATTTGCGGCCTACTGTGGAAAATTGCGAGCGACATGTGGACTAGAAATCGTAAAGAAACCTAGAAATGTCCATTAAGTGTCAGTGGCCACATCTCCGGTGGCAAGGACTCTAATCCCCAGCATAACACTCACACACACACACACACACTCAGCTAAACTCTCTCAAGTTCTCATTTACCAGTGCTGCACAGTGCTTCCACTTTGCTCATCACTCCCTCACCTGAACTACATCAACATCGAGCTAATGATACATTCTTAGCAATTACAACTGTTGCAATCCAAACAAATGGGGGATACAGGTCTTGCTCAAGGACCCAACAGAGATGGGATTTGAACCCTGGACCATAGAGTATCTTAACTGCTTGGCTACCACAGTCCAAATGTCATTTAGCAGACAGGCTTATCCAGAGCACCTTGCAACTGATACTGTCTTACAATCCAAACAATTGTGGGATTAGGGTCTTGCTCAAGGACCCAACAGAGGTGGGATTTAAACTTTTGACCTTCTGGTCCATAGTCCAGTACCTTAACTGCTAGGCTACCAGAGTCCAAATGTCTATTAAATGTCTATTACAATAAAATTTTAGACACTAAGCAGACAGGCTTACCAGGAGCACATTACAACTGATACTGTCTTACAATCCAACAACTGTGGATTAAGGGTCTTTCTCAAAGACCCAACAGTGGTGGCTTGGCAGAGGTGGCCCCATATGGCCAGAAGTCTATTAGTATGGAGTCCCCTGCTACAACAGAATTTGTTTTTCTAAGATCTTCCACTAGATTTTGGAACATGTCGTGAGGTCGACTTCTGATGTTAGACAATAAGCCCTGGCTCACTTGGCATTCCAGTTCATTTTCAAGTTGTTTGATGGTCAAGGTTCTGTGCAAGCCAGCCAAGTTCTCAATCAAAGTTGGTGAACCAATTCTCTATGGACTTTGTTTAAGGACAGCAGGATAGAAAGTTGAACTGACTTGTTGCAGACCTATAAATGTATCACATGGAGACTCACTGGTGTATCAGTACAATCAATTCTACTTCCACTGTTCGTCTGTGGATAATCCAGAAATGTCTGCTTTATATTATGAATGTGTTACAAGTAGAGATGCGGTTTTCAGCGTGATCAGCTGTAACTGGTGATCGGCCGTTCAGTCTCATATAACCATCTCGGTTCCAGTCACATTTAGCCTACACTTGTGACACCAACAGCGGCACAAACACACAGCCATACATTAACATCACAGTGCTTTGACTAACATTACTTCAGAATTCAATTACTGTCTGTAAGGAGCTTTAAACTTAAACAGTTAATTCTCTCGTTTTTGTTTCTTGGACCCAACATTTATTGCATGGCTCTATTGTCTATTTATTTTTGTGTTCTTGTGCGTCTGTGTGATCTGTTTTGTGTGTATGTCTTTTTATTAGTTAATACAATCAGAATCAAAATCGGCCAGTTATATATTTAAAAAATTGTAATCGGCCAAAAAATTTGCAATCGGTGCACCTTTAGTTACAAGTGAGTGTTGCTGAAATAACAGAGCTCACACTTAAGAATGGGTGTCCATAAACTTTTGGAAATATTGTGTATTAAGCCTGCACCTTCTCACTCATTTGCCTGTGGATGTGGATGGTGCTTACATTCTTTTTACATGCGAGAGCCACGAAAAAGAACAGTGGAAGAGGGAGAAATTTCAAAGGCAAAGGACACTCTAAAACAATGGCAAATGAAAAATTTCTGATTAAAGCCGCACATGGTTTGGTTGATGACTGTAGCAGGAGTTGGCAACACTAGCTACCACTATCATTAACTTTATAATGCAGCGTGCTAAGCAGTAATACGAAAGCCAAAAGCTGTGTGCCGCATCCATTTGTGAAATAGCGTCTGGGGTGTAGTAAATCCAAAGTGTCACCTCATGTTCAGAAAGGTCTGGCTGAATGCTTCGCTAAGGCGACTACATACACTCACCAGCCACTTTATCACAGACACCCTTGTTTCTACACTCATTGTCCATTTTTATCAAATCCACTTACCATACAGAAGCACTTTGTAGTTCTGCAGTTACAGACTGTAGTCCACATGTTTATCTACATACTTTGTTAGTCACCTTTACTCTGTCCTCCAATGGTCACACACTAACATACCACCACCAGGGCTGAGAATGATCCACCACCCGAATGGTACCTGATCTATGGTGGTCCTGTAGGGGTCCTGAACATTACAGAACAGAGTCAAGGGGACAAACAAACCAGAACTTTCTTGTTTAAATGAGAATGTCTGGAGAAAGGAAAACAATGCGTTTCACCATAATAACCTTATCCCATCTTTGAAACATGGTGGTGTTAGTATCATAGTTTGGGCCTGTTTTACTGCATCTGGGACAGGACGGCTTGTCATCATTGATGAAACTGATTTACGATGTGGATATGTCCCGACAAATCCATAATAAGTTAAATGTATCATGATATAGCCTATATTGTATCATAGCTGAACCTGTTACACATTGACGCTTACATTAACCTAGAGTTGGCCAAAATCATTAACACAAAGCTTATTTTATAATAAAGTCTTGAAAAATCTCATGGAATTTAGTGAGTAATCGATTGAAAGTGAAAAGTAAAGCAAAACACTTACTCTATTGGTGAACTCAGGGCATTAGCACAGCTTCTAAGCTAACTTTTCCTTTCGGTTGGCTCTTATAAACTAACCTTTTTAGGACTCAGACAGACTTACTTGCACTAAGAATCCAGTACTGGAGATGTATAAATAAAGAAAAACACGAACACAGCACAGCTCCTCACTGAGCAAGGACTATTGTGAATCTGAATCATTGTGTACTGAATCGTGAATCGAGTTTCAGCCGAAACGAGTCGTGTGGCTCGACTTTTAAGCAAGTGCGCAGAGTACTTAAGGAAATTCTGATGTTTTAGGTCATATTCATGCAGATACATATAAGATTCTAAAGGGTTTGCAAACTTTTAAGCAACACTGTACCCGTAACCATAACCTCAGTAACCTAAAGCAAATCTTTTGGCTCTTTTTCAAATCAAGAAGGCCCTGCAAAATGTCCCTACAAGGTAAAGGATGTCAGAATATTCTATTCTTGGGGACATTTGGTCATCACGATGATATATAAAGTTGCCCCCAAACACACACACACACACACACACACACACACAGATACAGGTGCAGTGAGTCATTCGCTGAAAATTCTGAGTCGTGCTGATGGAACAAAGAGTCCGGTCTTTCTCCCTCTCTCTCTCTCCTCTCATCCTTTATCACTTTTCTTCGTTCTCTAATTCCATTCCTTCACTTTTCTCATTCCTGGCCACAACCTTTTCAACCTCTTTCTACGTCTCGCATTTTGCCCACTAACTTCTGTGCCCTCTCTCTCTCCCATTTCTCTCTCTCTCTCTGCTTCTCTTTGCCCCATCTACTCTGTTCCCATTTCTGTCTCGCTCTGTTCCTGTTTCTATAACAGCAGTTCGTGTTGACTGTTCTGGAACACAGTCTGGGGAGGATAAACGAGAAGCAGGACAGAAATGACAGAAATGGGAGGAGAGTTTTTCCCTTCTCTGTTTTTAGATCACTCATGACGAAGGCAGATACCTCCAAATTAGGCTTGTCATTATTACACAATGGCCTAACTACTCTTCAGCTGATCAGGATCATTTTTCACAGTAGTTGGCTCACACCTCTGTGTATTCCCACAGTAGTGTAGATCATTTTTATGACTTAACAAAAACTGGTTTACTGCATCCAATGTGTTCAGGCAAATAAGCTGATATGTAATATTATACTGTAATTACATAATATAATTATAGAAATTAATATACAGTGGTACCTCGGTTCTCGACCACCTTGGAATTCGTTATATTAGGTTTTCGAGAAAATGTGTCTCGGTTCTCGTCAGTTGCTCGGTACTCTGCTCACTTACTTGAACGTGTTTTTAATTATTTTTACATATATCGTACTGTTTTCTTAGTGCAAATATTCCCACTACTTTAAAAGTGCGATGAGCTGTTGTTTAGCTAAACACTCTCAGTGGTCATTACACCATTGCGAAAACAATGGAATATCTATTCTAATAGTGGCCTAAGACTTCTGCACAATACTCTATACACTCTATACACTGTGTATGTAAATGTATGCTGTTTGCATGAGCAACAGAGTGACCTCTGGATCCAAGGCTGTTCATTGATTTAATTCGAAATGATTTCATTGTCATTATTCTGAAAAAGCCCACCTTTCAAAATTCTTTAAGATATTGTACCCTTTATTGAATTATCTTGCTTGAAGAGGGCCATTACATCTTTCTCTTTCTACTAGGTCTTTTTTTCCTAGGAGAGAGCAAAAAGACTATTTTGTTGTTTGTTTATTTAACGTCGCTAAAACCAGCCGCTAGACTGCTTCAGGCAGGGTATTTCTAGTGCCGGTCCCAAGCCCCGGATAAATAAAATTGGTGTTGTTAGGAGGGGTTGCCCTCAGGAAGGGCATCCGGTATTAAAAACATTTACCAAATCTAGTATGGCGAGTTCCATAATAGTTTAGTGCTGTGTGACACAAAAGGGTCGCAGCAAAAGTGAAAGGAAAGATTTATAAGAGAGTAGTGAGACCAGCCTTGTTGTATGGCTTAGAGACAGTGGCACTGACAAAGAGACAGGAAGCAGAGCTGGAGGTGGCAGAACTTAAGATGTTGAGGTTCTCTTTAGAAGTGTCTAGGGTGGACAGGATTAGGAATGAGATCATCAGAGGGACAGCACAGGTTGGAAAATTGGGAGACAAAATTCGAAAGGGAAGACTGAGATGGTTTGGACATGTGCGGAGGAGGGATAGTGGATATGTTGGTAGGAGGATGTTGGAGATGGAGCTGCCAGGCAAGAGACGGAGAGGAAGACCAAAGAGGAGTTATTTGGTTGTGGTAAATGAAGATATGCAGGGAGTTGGGGTGAGAGTAGAGGACGTGGAGGACAGGGGAGGTGGAAACGTTTAACTCGCTGTGGTGACCCCTGATAAAGGGAGAAGCCAAAAGAAGAAGAAGGTTTATTTAACGTCGCCATTTGAGCGACACACACAAGGCTACCTCAAGACTAGTCTCATATATACACACTCAAGTCAATGCCAAATTTTGCATGATCAATTAACCTAACATGTATGTCTTTGGACTGCAGGAGGAAACCGGAGTACCCAGAGTAAACCCACACGGACACGAGGACGACATGCAGAGTCCCAGGACCTTCTTGCTGTGAGGCGACAGTGCTGCCCCTCCTTAGTATGTAGGCAAATATGAGTACTGGTTCTGGATCTATAATAACATCTGGCTGTCCAGTGGTGTTTTTTCCTTTTCTCCCTTTCCCTTTCTCCTCCTATTGTAATTTAATTGTGCTACCAATTAACTTTGTATAATACTGAGCAATTCTTAGAGAGAACTCCATTTTATATTGTTACACCCTGTTGTTTTTGCCTTGAAAAGCAATGCGTGCGTGCAAGTGTGACAAATTTTTAATTAAAAAAAAAAAGTTGTAATTCAAATAAAAACATACTAAAACTGTCAACATTTTGTGGGGTTACCCCCTAATATAAATGAGTTGATGGATGATGAATGAATTCTGATTCATCACCGCTCTGACCCTATTCTTTTTAAAAAGCAGTGGATTTAGTCCCAATCAAAATATGGCTGAAATGAAAAAAATGGGTCAAAGCAGAAACCCTTGTGCCTATCCGAGTGCGGATTAAAAAATCTATATGGAAATGAGTAGACATTCTTATACAATCTTATATATAAATTCAAAAAAAATTTTTTTTAGATTTAAAAAATTTTTAAACAACAAAAAATTCTATTTTTTTATGGGAAAATGAGGAATTCAGATCAAACAACCCTGGGCCGAATTCAAAAGGGGCCAGGGGCAAAAATGTAAAAAAGTAAAAAATCTGGAGGTGGGGAATTAAGGATTAGGGTTTGTCTTTTCGGTCTACTTTTTCCCATTTTTTCTGGCTAATTACAAACAAATTTTTCATTTTGAAGTTGCCGACACAAACTGGACTTCGCACACACAGAGTAATTAAAACAGTATTTTATAGAAGATTTCCCCCTAACTGGCCAAATGCTTTTCTTAAAATCAGGGAACTACGGTACACGTGGGTGGGTGAGTGTTTGGTTCTTGGCTTTTAAAAAAGGGACAGAAACAGTATTAAAAGAACACTCATCTTTACTGATATGGGCTTTTTTTCTTGCTGCGATACACAGCACACGAACCAGGAAACTTGTCCCAGTTGTTACAGGAAAGCCTCACACTTAAAACATAGGGTGGTCAAATACGAAAAAAAACTTTTGCAGACGATCTGTGCTTGTGTGGCCTCTGGCCTGGGACAGGGAAGGTAGGGCAGGCGTCAATAACGGCAGGCTTTGGGTTAAAATCACTTTAATCTATTAAGAATATAACTCCTTAGTTTTTTCATCACCCCTACCCCTTTTGGTTGGGCAACGCACGCAGGGGTACAGCTGTGCCCTCTCAATTCTGTGTGCGCCCCCAGTCAAAAAGATAAGCAATCTAGAAAACAGCCCCCTGGTTGCCAGCAAAGGTGGCAGGGCAGAGGGCCACACCAAGCTAAGCAACAAAACCAAGTCACAAGACGGCATACCCCAAAATGACATGCCATTTACGTAAATGCACATGAAAAAAATTTTAATTCTCGGCTCAAACCAAATACATATTTGAACACAGTAAGTCAGAAATGCCACCTGAGCACTTTTAAGGTAAGTGGGCTGAATTTCTCTGGAAAGGTCAAGTTCACACAAACAAATGCCCTTCACCTGCTACATCCATATTCCACCTGCCAAGAGAGTCCATTGTTGGAGCGACAGGATGATCGTCTTCCACATTTCTCCCTCAGTGTCCACCCAGGCCAGAGTCACCACCAAGACTTTCATATTTTTGTCTGATGTTTTGTCAATAACACTCTATTAAAAAATGACACTGATATTTCCCTTAAAAAGTGATTTGCATGTATAACATTGCTGGAAGCCATGAAATTCTTCCACATGATAAACACTGTTACGCCTGCTGCCGCCATTTCTTTCCATCACCCCTTCACACATGCCCAAACCACTCGCATGCCACCAGCATACTGATTCCTTTCACCTGTCCTGCACTTCCTACATCACATCCACACAGACCACACGCTTTAAATAAGCACTTGAAGAGAAGCACTAAAGGTTAACCATGTTAAATGGAGTCTGTGCTGAGGGACTTCGCTCTGTACTGGAAAATGAATGAGGATAAATGAGGACAAAAGAGTGCACATTACAATCGACAACTGCAAGTACTGCACCAAGCAGTAATTCAGACCAGACATTTATCTAAATGTGAGACAGTTTCATGACAGGCATTAGCTCCCGCACTTAAGTGGACCTTCATGAATGTGCGTTCCGTGTGGCATGGCGCATAATCCTCAACTTATTTGTCAGTAGTGTAGTAACTTGACCACTGGACCAACACTGACATCTTGCCCTACTGTCTTTTCAGAGAATTTGTATTGCTGTGTACAGGTTCTCCCCATTTTATGATGGGAACATAAATACACATGCAGTACAAGCTGTACTCTGAATTTTGAAATTTCCGGAGCAAGCAGTATGTAGCATACAATGTATACACTGTACTCTCCCTCACTCTGATGAGGAAGTCGGCAGTGCGTGACATTGGGAGTGATGAGCGCTGGGACATGTAGTGAGGAAAAGCCGTGGGCGCACAATAATCGTTTTTTGTTTTTTCACTTTCAATACATCGTACAAAGAATTACATTGGACATTAATAGTTTATTATAACAGAACCTTTATGTTTATGACCAACTGTAGTTTAACGTAAGTGCTTTAACCATGTTTAAGGTACATACGCAATAATCTCCAGCACTCAGGGCCCTGGGAAATGTAGTAAGGAAAAGCCGTAGTCATGGTCGTGTTTAAACGAGTGCAATATAGGCTGCGTTATTTGAGCTGTTGGCACAAAATGTAAGAGATTATATTAAAAGTATCAACAAAATCACATACCCTAGACTTAACCCTTTCACATTAGCCCCTGGTTTCTAAGCCATGACCCATAGACCCCAAAACACCAGCCTTAAACCCTAACACTATTTATAAAAATCCTGGGTATTAATGTTTTAGAGACAGACTGAGACAGACTGAGACAGAGAGAGAGAGAGAGAGAGAGAGAGAGAGAGATGAAATGTCTTATTTTTATCTGAGCAGAGTGAAGATCAGCAGGAAGCCACACAGTGAGAAACTCAAACACACAATTCATAAAACAAGACCTTTACATGCAATAGAGGAGTTAAAGGTTACACAAACACACACACACAAAACAGTTCCACACGTTGAAAAAAGAATCTCAAGTTGTGTGTCCCTCACACACACACACACACACACACACACACACACTCTCTCTCTCTTGTACATGCACACCATGGTCTAAAGCACCAGATTGTTCTCACTCACCAGGGATGAGCAGATTTGTGGGTGTATATCCGTGTCCTGTGCTTCTGTAAGATTGCACACCGGAGCGTAAATGTCCCACATGGCAAAGTGTGTGTGTGTGTGTGTGTGTGTGTGTGTGTGTGTGTGTCAAGCTCATGTATTAAATAGTAAGGTCTGACATTTTTGCTTTCCAGAGACATTGTGCTGGTACTCATAATGAAAATTGATTTTTTTACAAAAACTGCAGCTTTCTTTTGACAAAACCAAAAGAGCCAAACAAATGCATTAGGTCACTGACGTTAGGATTAGGTGGAGGTGTATCGTTAATTACTTACAGTAGTGTTACATCAATGGAAATTCCCCACAATGATAGAAAGACAAGCTTTTGTCTATGTGTTGGCAGGCTTGAATATCATTGTGAGGATCAAATGTCTGATATTTTTTGACGTTTTGTGATTTTTTTTAACTAAAAATGTTCATTGGGTTACTGAATTTTAAGCTAGACTTAGGCTTAGGTGGGGATGTAGCATAAATAAGCTAAAAATATCATTATATCACTGGAAAGTCCCCAAAATAAATGTTTTCCAAGACTGTGTGTGGGCGGTCGTAGATGTGTGTGTGTTTGTGAGCTCCTCCAGCCTCCTGAGGACACTGATCCCTAGAACAGGTGTCACTGTTTTAGATGCCATCAGTGCTCGCGCATGTGTGTGTGTGTGAGTGTGTGTGAGAGAGAGGGAGTGACAGAGTGAGGAAGGGGGTGACATCGAGACATCATGAGAATTGATTTTCAGTATGCCAGTGCTTTGTTGTTACACATCAGAACATCAATATTGTGCCAGCATATGGTACATAGAGTAGATCATTTCTTGTGTGTGTAGACACCACATGCCATGAATGGACACTGCTGTGCAATGTGCTACATATTCCAGTCCTACTGCACTCAAATTCTATGGAAATGCCTATGCAAATTCAATTAGAACAAGTACACTGAGCAGATCAGCTAGTCATCAGGAGTGTAATTATGGAGGACTGATATGCTGTAAGTATATAAAGAGTATATGCAGAGAGTGAGAAAGGGAGTACAGTGAGTAAGGACAGGTGTACTGTTTAGTAAATCTAAAACATGCATTATCTGTTAGGACAGGTATACTGGTAAGCGCCGTTTAAAGTGACCATCCGGTCAACGTCTGTTCGCTTTAACTACAGAGGTGTTTGCAATCTTAACAAATAGGGAATAATAGGGAAATGAAAATCTGTCTGGACGTTGCAGCCGTATACAGCCGGTCACATTTTTCAAATAAATCTCTCATTTATTTTCATGAACATTGATTTCCCACCGAAATGGAAAAGTTTGTACTCAGGTTTTAAAGTGTTTAAAAACTGATACTGCAATGCCCGTTCTGGAAAAAGTGGACTCATTCCCTCTTGGTTGTGTCCAGCCAGTGAGGTACGAGTACGGATATTGTAAGTAATTCAGGACAGGTATACTATAAGAAATGCCATGGACTGGTGTAAGTACAGTTTTGTGTATTGTATGTACATAAGAACACTAAGTAAATCAGCACATCTGTATTGTAAGTAGAGACGCACCGATTGCAATTTTCTTGCCCAATTCTGATTGTGATCGTCCAGTTCCAATTTTGGTCAGATTATGATGTTCTTTCTGTCTAATAATCCCACCTCTGCCAAGCTGCCACTGTTGGGTCCTTGAGCAAGACCCTTAACCCACAATTATTGGATTGTAAGACTGTATCAATTGTAAGCCGCTCTGGATAAGGGCGTCTGCTAAATGCTGTAAATGTAAATGTAATAATTATAAAGACAGCATAGAGAAACATGTGGTTCATCTGTTCTTTTAATGGAAACCTTTCACTGTTAAAGAAAGATAGCAGAGGCTGCTGGCTTGTGCCTGACTCTTGTGCTCTCGATAGCTGTGGGCGTACTCACACTTGGCAATCTGTACCGCTCTCGGGCACGATTGACCAACAAAGCGTGGTTCGTTTGACTAGTCTGATCGCTCCAAATCGTGCTGGGGTGCGGTATGGTGAAATACGCTAGATTTACTGAATAATTACTGAATAATGGGACTGTGGTGGCCTAGTGAGTAAGGTACTGGACTCTGGACCAGAAGGTCCAGGGTACAAATCCCACCTCTGCCAAGCTGCCACTGTTGGGTCCTTGAGCAAGGCCCTTAACCCACAATTGCTTGGATTGTAAGACTGTACCAAGTGTAAGTCGCTCTGGATAAGAGCGTCTGCTAAATGCTGTAAATGTAAATCGCATCCGAGAACGAGATCAGTACATTTATTATAAGGCTTAGGAAGTAAGGAAGGGGGACAATTGTGCTCCAGAACGGTTCAAGGCAACCAGGCTCAGTGTGAGTACACTCTTAAGCTTTAACCTCTGTGCCTTTATTAGCTTTGTCAAATTCCACATAATCAGTGGGATAATGCTGGATAATGTCTTATCAAAGTTGCTCTTATGAACATTTTCCTCCACTACTTACTTTCGGCATGCACAGCAAACAGCACTCACTGAGAAGAAGACTACTGTCACGCTGAAGACATGGCTGTGTCAGAAATAGATCCCTCCCCCCTCATTAGTGTCCCTACTCCCTCATTAGTATTGCGCTATACAGGCCCAGGGAGAGACTACCAAGCAGCACTACAAACAGAAATCTCATAAACAAACCAGCAAGTGGCTGAGCCATGTTTAAAGCTATGTACACACACAAAATGAGTTCTGAATAAATGTTAGTAAAAGCACTGTGCTGTGCGTCATCGGTTATATGAGACTGATCAGACAAACCGGCCTATCGTTCGGTGCAACTAAGTTATATTAAATAATGCCAGATGTACTGTAAGGTTGGAAAGGTGTACTGCGAGTTCTTTTGGCAGGTGTATTGCATCTTCTCATAACGCAAATATTGCCGACTTAAAGCATGCATTATACTGGTAATGTTGTTAAAACTCTTAGTACTAGACTCCTCATTTTTCTGGTCTGTGCAGTAGTAAAGGATTAAACAACACCACAATCAGCAAATAAACCAGACTCCACTCAGCAGATCCAACAAAACTGCAATCAGCAGATCCAAAAGGACCACAACCAGCAGATCCAACAGAATCACAATAAAGAAATTCACACGACCCCAAAAATCAGCAGATTCTACATAACCACCATCAGCAGATCCATCAGGACCATAATCAGTGACTAACAGAAACATAACTATCATGTCCAACAGAACCACGGGACGCCAACAGCACAAAAAAATTGACAGAGGGAACAGATGGTCTCAGACAGTGAGAAAGAGACACAGCAAAATCACATAGAGAAATAGAAGTCCAAAAAACAATAAATGCCATAACGGAATGCGGTACAATTATGAATATACAGTAAAACCACTACCTTCCCGATAACTGAATACATCCGGTCTTTATTCCTTTACATTTCTACATAGACCTGTGATTTGCAAGTCCAGAAATAACTCCTGACAGGCAGCTCAGCAGTTCAACACGCTCAATACTCGTTATTGGAAAGCCGCACGGTTAAAGGACAGCTTCAGTGACAGGTCGTGACGTGTGACCCGCAGCTTCCTTGCAAAAGAAGCCATCACATGTGTTACAGTAGCATTAAGCGTAGTCACAACAATGACGCAGTGCTAGACTGTACAACTCCAGTCCTGGGATTCAACTGCAAAATTGATTTGGTTTTCCAAACTGACTTAAACTTCAGCCCTCCAGGACCAGAGCTGTTCACTCCTGCTCTAGGGTTAGGCTGAGCCACAATTTCTGTTCATATATCTTTGTAATACGTCATATCAATGACAAAACAACACAGAAAGGTAATTTCCATTGTAAAAGCCAAACTTATATATTTAAAAGTAGAGCTTTAACATTTTCCATTAGCTCTCTGGAGAAAAAAGTTGCCACACCCACCAAAAGCAGCACCTTATCATTCAATATCGAGTATGTCACTCACTTTGCAAAAAACAGTGAAAACACACCTTAAGAGATCGCATGGTCAAGTTCCAAAATTGCAAAAACTGGGTACCCTTTAAAAAAATTGAATTTCACTTCATGCTACAAATACACTGCTGTGATAAACACGTCATCACGTACTAATACTACCTCTACAGCATTAGTGGAAGACAGACCTCGGGAAGCGCTCAAAAGTTTGGCTCCACTTTGAAAAAAGGCTAAACGCAATATGTGCTCAAAGTTGATCTGTTGTAAAGGACACAGCACCTAAAACATGGCAAAGCATCTAAGGCACCAGCATGATACTGAGATTCAGCACTGCATTACAGTGGTATGAAAAAGTTTGGGCACCCCAGATAATTTCATGATTTTAGTTTATAAATCATTGGTTGTTCAGATCAGCAACTTGAGTTAAATATATCATATAGCAGATGAACACAGTGATATTTGAGAAGTGAAATGAAGTTTATAGGATTTACAGAAAGTGTGCAGTAATTATTCAAACAAAATTAGGCAGGTGTATAAATTTGGGCACCCCAACAGAAAAATGACATCAATATTTAGTAGATCCTCCTTTTGTAGAAATAACAGCCGCTAAACGCTTCCTACAGCTTCCAGTCTGGATTCTGGTTGAAGGTGCTTTGGACCATTCTTCTTTAGAAACATCTCCAGTTCAGTCAGGTTTGATGGTTTCCGAGCATGGACAGCCCACATTTTCAGTAATATTCATGTCTGGGGACTGAGATGGCCATTCCAGAACGTTGTACTGGTTCCTCTGCATGAATGCCTTAGTAGATTTTGAGCAGGGTTTGGGGTCGTTGGCCTCGGTGCAACTTTGTCACTGATTCTTGAACATTGTTCTCAAGAATCTGGAGATATTAACTGGAATCCATGCGACCCTCAACTTTAACAAGATTCCTAGTACCTGCACTGGCCACACAGTCCCACCCAAATTATGCACCTGCCTAATTTTGGTTGAATAATTACTGCACACTTTCTGTAAATCCTATAAACTTCATTTCACTTCTCAAATATCACTGTGTTCATCTGCTATATGATATATTTAACTCAAGTTGCTGATCTGGACAACCAATGATTTATAAAGAAAAATCATGAAAATTATCAGGGGTGCCCAAACTTTTTCATACCACTGTATGTTCAACCGAATGCACACTCCTAGCCCAAATGCAGTGTTCGCCAGCTAAACAGACTAGCAGTGCTAGCACCTCGCTAGCATATCCAGTACAAAAAAGGTTAAAATTCATAAATCACACAGTTGAAAATTTTAAAAAGTAACTATATTCTTTATACCTAAACATTTGCCACATTTTTTGCTCCATTTTGGAATCAAAACTTAGAATAGATAAGAACCAGAACCAATAAAGTGCAAACGATAACCAACCCTAGAAGAATATGAAAGTTATGACAAACTTTGGGAGTCAGCTTTCTGTGACAAGCATAAACCAGCCAAGATACCAGCACATAAACACACTCAGCAAACCTCACCAAAAAAGTGCTTTATGACAAGAAAAGCAAGATGGCAAGACATAAATGCTGTCACCAATTACATCGCATTAGACTGAGTGTCAATTCAGGTTGTTGAGAGATATGGGTTCAAACACCTTCAGAATAGTTTAGACACAAGATATACACTATCAAAGTATCTACCGTTGTCGCCAAAATCCGACAAAATATCAAGATATAATATCAACCCCCCTCCCCCATGCCCCTAAATGAGGAGCGAGTTACCTACAATGCACATTTAAATAAAAAGTATTCGGCCCCAATTATACAGCCACTGGTCCCAGACTGGCCCCCACTTCAAATGGTCTAGAACCACAACTATCTGCAGCTGGATAAAAAGTTTATGGTCAGCTGTTCACCAAGAGGTGTGTGAAATATGCACAAACTCCCCCCAAAAAACAAAACAATACTGTCTATTGATAGTGGGTCGATTAATCGAGCCAATTAATGCCATTTTGAAATAATATTCAAGAATAGTGGGGAAAATGCACAGAAACTTGTTTCTTGCTTTAGTTTATATCGAGTTATAAACTGGGACTACTGAGTGACTAAAAACAAGAGATGTTGAGATCCAGTACGGGTGGGGCCATTCAGTAGAAGATGCAAACTTTGTTTCCAGCCTTACGACTTCCTGCTAGAACTGGGATTAAAAACAAAAGGATGATGCTACCTTGTGCACTACTCTAACATTGTTTTTTTTTTTTTGAAAGTATTTACATTTTCATTTTTACCCCAGAAAGAACGTGATACTGTGCCGCTGTAGTTACGAGCAATAAAACTTGTATTTTTTATTTATAAAAAGACAGAGTGCAAACAGAGACAGCGCATTTATAGCCTAAATAAATGTTAATTTAAATGATATCGGTATTACATATTGGCCATCGGTCACCCTGCTCTAAAAATATCGGCATTGGCCATTAACAACCCCTTATTGGTACTGACAAAGATAACAAAAATCATATCCAGTGCCATCGACATCAAGCCATGGCGGCTCTATGGATACTTTTCCTATCTGTAGCACTTTCATGGCAAGATACAGAAGTAGATTTCCAGGCTTAGTTAGTAAGTTAGTATTCGTGTGGTTTCCGTTATCACTGCAACAAACACTGAGCCATACTGTAGTTACTCAGAATGAGGTTCAGATTCTAACTGCAACACCCTTCACGTTGCAAGACCAGTTAAGGATTCGAACCCAGGTCCTTGAAAACTGCTTTTACAGCAGAGTAGTTCTTGCCACAGGAGTGGAAATAAAGATAGCGTTGTGTAAAATGGGTTATAGGACATCAGGGAGTGCCAAGTAAGCATTACCAAGATTGCTATGTCGAAGGAACATCCCCCAAACAACTTTCAAATAATCTGACCCCAGTGCCATGAAAAACTTTTTAACTTTTTTGGATTTTTCAGGATTTGGCAGAACGCTGAAAAGGGAACCCAGAAACTCTAGATGAATTACAAACCCGATTAACAGAACAGTGGGCTAAAACTTAACAGCTAAACCTGAAAGCTGACATCTTCCGAAAAAGATGTAGGAGAAAGCTGGCACTCGCCAAGTCCTGGTGTGTAATAAAGCCTCTCGGAGCTGTAGTAGAGACAGGAGCCAAACTGATACCCGATCAGACCTGACTCTGTTAAAACCCTTCACACTCGTTCTCCATCTCCTATCATTTCTCTTTCATCCTCCTCCCCTCCACTCTGCTCTGAAAGCTCTCCCATGGGCTCACGTGCTGACATCAGCAACTACACATATGCACACACATGTCTGTCCAACTCAGGCCAGCAGGTGCGCTCACACACCCACACACCCACTCTTGGTAAACGTGTATTGGGGACTTTTTGCAATGACATAAATATTACTGTAGCTTATTAATGCTGCACCTAACCTTAACCTCAGTAACCAAAAGTAAATGTTTGGCTGGTTTTTGCCTGTTTTTTCTATCCTTGTGGAGACATTTGGTCCTCAAAATGATATAGAAACTTGTCAAAACACGACTATATTAAGCCTGTATAATGTCTTTAAAAACCCAGCTAGGGAACAAGGCAAAAAATTGTGTTTAGCATGGAGTAACGGCGCACACACACTGTTTTGAATGTCTAGTAGTACAAAATAGAGGCGATAATTAGCAGAGAAAAGGATACAAGAGTATAAGTAGAGTCACTACAACTAGATATTTGTGTGTATTTTATAGCAATATCCACACACACACACACACACACGTTCAAAATGAGGTTCAGTTTCTAACTGCAACACCCAACCTTCACGTTGCAAGCCCAGTTCCTTGTGGGGACATTTGGTCCTCATAATGATATATAAACTTGCCACACACACACCTTTTTATAGTAAGCCTATATGTTTTTTTTTTACATTTACAGCATTTAGCAGACGCCCTTATCCAGAGTGACTTACAATTGATGCAATCTTACAATACAAGCAATTGTGGGTTAAAGGTCTGGCTCAAAGACCCAACAGTGGCAGCTTGGCTGAGGTTGGATTTGGACCCTGGACCTTCAGGTCCAGAGTCCAGTACCTTCACCACTAGGCCACCACAGTCCCATTAGCAGCCTTGATGTTATATGTAAGAATGAAACTAATAAGAAAACTCACTAGTACGTTTTCTTATTACTTGTAACCATGTAAGAATTAAACTTAATCTTAGTTTCATTCTTACATATAACATCTAAGCCGCCCAGTAACCCAGTAAGTAAGCAAGGCAGAAAATTGTGTTTAGCATGGAGTAACAGCACACACATACACAGTTGTGAATGTCTAGTAGTACAAAGTAGAGGTGATAATTAGCAGAGAAACACATACAAGAGTCTAAATACAGTCACTACCACGAAACATTTGTCTGTGTTTTGTAGCAATATCCACACAAACACATATTATATCCATTACCATTACCTTACTACTACTCCTCCTAAATGTTGCACAGTAAAATGGCAACAAAAACAGTGTTGCTTGCCCTAGCTGGGTTATTAATACGGATGGCCCAGTTTGAAACTTGGGGCCAGTATTGGGGCCAAGACTGTCTTAAAATGCAAAATTAGCATCGGATCTGATTTGTCACATTTTCCAACATGATCTACTAACAATTTTTTTAACCACCAACCTTATAGCACACCACATACTATCACACCACCACCACATCAGTGTGAGCAGAGCTGAAAATGCTCCACCACTCAAATAGAACTTGATCTGTGGCAGTCATGTGGGGGTCCTGACCATTAGAGAACAAAAGTAAGAAGCCTAACAAAGTAGAGAAACAGTCTGTAATTGTAGAACTACAAAGTGCATCTATATGTTACGTGTACCTAATAAAGTGATTGGTGAGGTATGTAATACGTACATAAAATTGCAGATAATCTAAAAACATCACACTTTTTTGTTACAATCAGGAGAGCTCAAGTGAAGGATATGGCCACTCGGTGATCTTTTTGGCATATTTTCTCACCACGTTGTCCTCGCTGAAGAGGAAGAGCGAGCGGTTGACGGTGAGACAGCTTTGCCGGACCGGAATAGGGTTATAGAGCGCCATGGTGCGCGCTCTCATCGCCATTGACTGAGGCTTATATGGGCGCTGGGTTCCCTGTCTGCTGCCCCCCCGGGCCACCGAACCCCCTCCGGGCACACCGGGCTCTCCGAATCGAGCCATCCTGCGCACACACGCACACGCACGCAGACACACACGCACGCACGCACGCACGCACGCACACGAAACGCCCAAAAGAGCGCCGTTACGGAGCGACTGAACGAGGAGTCGGGATGTAAGCGTGATTAAGGGCAGGAAAAAGCAAAGGACATTAAAAACAAAGTAAAGCATGCCCAATGCAAAACCAACAAAAATGTCGAAAGTGTGTGAGAGAGTAAAGAGTTGTCGTGCACAGCTGCATTTATCTACACACGATGAAGAATGAGATTCGTACCAGTATAATATAACACAAACCCGTGAATTGCTGCTCTCTTATCTTCTTCCTTCAGAGGGAAGTATCCACATCCTAACGCTTTCCTCTCAGCTGCGCGATTCGGATCCTCCAAGCCTTGAAGATCTCGTCCCTCTCAGCATTGTGGTCTCTAATCAATTCGACTCAATTTGATCCTAAACGCGCCTGTTTTTTCCCCCGGAACGCACCTTCCGAGTTCTTATAGCATGCAGAATAAACAGAGCGCGGAAAGGGCGGAAAATCCCTTTAATAATTTATTTATTTCTGTAGCATCCGCAATGGTTGTTGATGTTGATGATGCTGATGATGATGAGGGGGAGGTTGTGTGGAAATATCCAGGTCCGAACTCTCCGGTACCGGAATGGGTCTTCCCCCCTCGCTCAGACAACCGAAGCTCACTTTGGCTGATATTCAAGAAATTAAGTTTGTTTTTCTCGGAGCCAGTCGGTCCTAATGGCGGTGGGGGTGAGCGCGCACTGAAGATCTTGGAGAAGAGAAAAATATCAAAATGACTGAAGATTTGAGGGAAAAAAACCCACCAAAGTCCAAATCTTATGTATTGGAATGTGATTATTTTCGCTCTCGTATCAAACACACAGAGAAATCAAGTAACGGCGCTCCAGCGGAGAGATCCAAGGCGCGCATCGTTTGGAGTCAGGAGGGCGCAGCCAAGAAACCCAGGAACACCTCCTCCTCTTTCTCAGTCCATCTCCATCAGCTGCCCGCTTTCCAAAGAAACATACGCTGCTTAAGCACCGGAGGAAAATACAGAACAGAAGTAAAAGAAGAACACCGGACTCAGGAGGAGCGGCGTTTAACGTTCAGTGGATGACGGGTTCGGCTGTACCGAGCATCTGATCGGCTCAAGTCTACAAAATCTGGAGCCTCATCGTAGTGATACGCTTGATGTCCACACTCAGTCGGGTTGCCAGATTGGACAGAGTTTCCGCTCTAAAACCGCCCAATAACTACAGGCTGAACCTGAACAGCTGTATACGAAAACCATATTCGACCTAATCCTACTGGCATCCAGTGGTTCCCCAACTTTTCCTGCAGTGTCCCCCTTTGGTAAATATGAGTATTTGAGCCCCTCACACCGACACACGTACACGTCGTTTGCTTCCAAACTCCAGTGGAATTCATTTCCTACACCAAGTAATTGCAACTTCTTATTGAACAACAACAAAAAGTGACAAATCGCCGTCACAGTGGAATTATTACAACACACATATTGGAAACCACTGACTGAATCCACCTGGACATGTGCTTGACAGGGTTGACGAATTGAAGAACGTTTAAATCCTAAACTTCTATTAACCGTCCACAAAATTATTTAATTTTAATACAACACATAATACAACAGAACAATCAGTTTGGATAAGAACTCTGGGTTTTGAGGTAAGTCTCAAACCAGGGTTGCCTACCTTTTACCATATTTAAAGCTTGCTCAGCCTGTTTAAACCAGCACCAGCCTGTTGTTGTTTAACAGTATCCAAACTGTTACTTAGAGCTACCTGATAGTAGTCGACCAGTTACTATATTCAACTGAAATGTTCCCAAATGCTCTGTAAACTATTACCAAACAGTAACTGAATCACAAATAAACAGCATTTATTGAATAATAATAAATCCATGCCTTACATCAATGCCATGAAAGGCTACCCCTGGTCTGCTTGTGCTACCTTAGATCAAGCTGCCTAGGCTAGAGGAACTCTGAAGGTGGAAGGCCATGGTGACCACAGAACACAGACGATTTTTTAATGTTTTAATACTCAGTTTTGATACATATTTATACCACATGCAGCGTTTCTACAACATTCAGTAGACTAAATAAAATATTAAATAAAACATTTAATACACCTGTTTTCACATATAATCAAACAAATAATGTAAAATATTGTGGAAATGATAGGTCTATACTTATATTGGATAAGTAATATATATGCACACGTACTAATGCTGCAAGTGGTGTCAGAAATATCATATTTACGAGATGACATCACATAAACTTCACCGCAATGTCGTATTTACCAGTGGGAAACTCGGATTTTTCGATAAGCCCCGACTTTCCGAGTTGGGGGCATGTCAGTAACGAAACGTCATGGCGGCTGCCGGTATGGATGCTGTTACTACAGTAAACGTAAAGTTTTTACTTTACTAACAGTAGTTTTGCATGTTAACTGTACAGTTTAAGCTGGTGTACATTTTGTCCAACTTGCACTAATGTTAATGAGGAATTACAACAAAATAATATTATATAATATAAAATATTACTCATCTAATTCGTGTCCTGTTTGCTTCATTCTCTTCAAGTAAGGCTAAATAAACTTGCTGGTTTTGCCTATACAAAAATATAAGTATTACAAACAAAAGTTTTCTTTTGGCGTCACCACCCGACAAAAAAACACTCGAACGTACATCAAGTACGACCACCTCCGAACTAGGAAGTAGGAACTTCCGAGGACGACTTGAAGGCAGCATAATAACTCGGCACTAAACTCGGCTGAATTAAAAAAGGTTAAAGTTACAAAATATGAAAAGCCATTTGGGAACCGTAGAGTCGACTCACTAAAAAGAATCAGAATTCGCACCAATACTTATGAATTTCACCTGCTTCTGAATCACGCACACAGACCTGAGGGACCTAGGCTGATTGTGGCTGTTATGTGTTAAAAAGAATATAAAAGCTTTGACGTTAAATATGAGATATAATTGTAGACATAATGTTAAACAACTGTCCAAGGAAATGGGTAGTGCGAAAGGAGGTAAAGAAGAGAGTACAGGCAGGATGGAGTGGGTGGAGAAGAGTGTCAGGAGTGCTGTGTGACAAAAGGGTCGCAGCAAAAGTGAAAGGAAAGATTTATAAGAGAGTAGTGAGACCAGCCTTGTTGTATGGCTTAGAGACAGTGGCACTGACAAAGAGACAGGAAGCAGAGTTGGAGGTGGCAGAACTTAAGATGTTGTGGTTCTCTTTAGGAGTGTCTAGGGTGGACAGGATTAGGAATGAGATCATCAGAGGGACAGCACAGGTTGGAAAATTGGGAGACAAAATTCGAGAGGGAAGTTTGAGATGGTTTGGACATGTGCAGAGGAGGGATAGTGGATATATTGGTAGGAGGATGTTGGCGATGGAGCTGCCAGGCAAGAGACGGAGAGGAAGACCAAAGAGGAGTTATTTGGTTGTGGTAAATGAAGATATGCAGGGAGTTGGGGTGAGAGTAGAGGACGTGGAGGACAGGGTGAGGTGGAAACGTTTAACTCGCTGTGGCGACCCCTGATAAAGGGAGAAGCCGGAAGAAGAAGAAGAAGATTCACTCCGCTAAAATGACCTGGTAATGCCCTGTTTCAACTTGTTATTGAGATATAAAATCAGATTTTGAGAACCAAAAAGTAGACAGTATAACCAAGAGCTCAAACTCTGTAAACATGAGCACAGCTGTTTATTACACTGTGTTTGAGGCTGAATCTTTCCAACGCATGACCACTAATTTATTATTTCATATACATAAACAATACCGTTGCGCTTTATCATCATCATCTCAGTTATTTGTCTTAGTCTCTTTCTCAGTTCGAAAGCTTTCTTGCTTTAGTTTTGGCCTCAATTTTGACGTGAGGGCGGGATCTACTCAATCATTGGCTATCAAACCTGTGATTGGCACTTCAGAGCGATATGCCCTGCCCACTGAGTAAGATCCACACACTCCACTGCATAAACACATCTCAGCTTCAACAACCAGCAAGCACAGGTAATGTGTGTGTTCCTACTGTGTCACATGGTGAGTACTGGGTTATGTATTTTAGTAATCAAGTTCCGAGTTTGGTGCAGAGCCATTTAATAAAGCTGCTAACTAACTTTTACTGCAAATGAGTCGGTAACAATGATAGAGGTAGTTATTGTAGCTTGCTAGGCTTTACCCACCAGAATAAGATAATTGAGCAGTGTCCAGATCCGGAGGTAGTGATCTGCTGCTCCGCCACTTTAGTTCCAAATCTAATCTAACACACAACACCTTAATCTAATATACTCTGATTTTCCATGTCGATATCTACAAATTCCAGCTTAGATAACTCCAACAGAACACTGAAAACTCAAAGATATTATCAGAGACAGTATTTCAATAACCAAAGGCTAACATTTACTTTTAAAAAACAAAGGGTGACAAAGATTGATCATCAATATACAGACAATGTATTGAATGATTATTTTATACATATGCTGTATTTTGCCGACATAAAGCAGTGTGCCATAGGTAATAAATGTTACCACTGATTATTTAATTTAGGCTTCAGTTAGACGCAAAATACAAAAGACTCTTAAATAGGATCCAGGGAGCCATTTCCCAGTCATTAATTTGCAGCCACAAGTTAACATTCATTACATTGCTTTCAAGTGACTAACAGGTTTGGGCTAATGCTGTAATCATATTCTACACAAACCTCTTCCAGAACGCAGTGCTGCAGACACCACCTTACCACCTGAAGAACAGCCAAAAGAAATTCTGGAAAGACTGACCTCACTTGGCAGTGGATTTATTAATTAGCTCGACAGATGAATTACTGTCACCAGCAACTTTTGCGTTTCACAACAGAATGGACAAGGCTGAGCTTAGTTTGTGTCTTATTGGTTTCCCATTCTTCCCCATTTACTTATTGTAAATAGTTGCTTATGTTTGAATTAAAAACGTGTTTATCATGTCTTTTATTTCCAGACAATTATTTAAATTACCCGCACTGCATGTACAAAATAACTCTACATTATATTCCCTGCTTCAATAACTGGAAGTCTATGAACTTTTTAATTTAGAGAAAGGATAACCTGTTAGTATAATATAGGTTACAACCTTATTACGTACACAATTGCCTCTGCAGGGCAACCAACATGATTTTTACACACACACACACACACACACACGCACACACGCACACACGCGCAGTCTCTTCATTTTAATACAACCAGAAAATACAGGAGCTCTCTATGCAGTATTAAAAACCTGCTCCAGTGTGAGGTAGTGAGTGTGATAAACATACTGCTTGCACCATTAGTAAGTGGTCGTGTTCCCGGAGTGTAGCATCATAACGATGATGAAATAAAAGCGTGTGTTCCCAACGCGGGGGTGGAGGAGAACGCAGGCGAGCGAGTGGTGAGGAAATGGCAGGGAGATCACAAGCATACATTACCGGACATGATCCCATATCTCACAGTAAGAGAGTGAGACAAAGACACAGGAAGAGTGTACGTTTGTTGGAGGTTAAGCTGGCTGTATTTTACACTAGACAGATATACTGAATAGTCAAAAGTATGAGGACATCCATCCTAATTAGTGGGTTTGGCAAGTTCAACCGTAGTCACTGAGCGCATTTACATGCACTTAATCTGATTTCTTAGGGTTTCTTCTTTGCAACCAGTAGACGTTGCCATAACCTCATAGAAGAACGTGACATAATCTTCAAACTTTAATAATTAAATGCTGAAATTTTTTATTTCCTCAAGCACATAATGCATTTCGGTGTCTTGCCGAAAGATGCTTTGCAGATGCTGCATTTAATTCCAGGGTTGCCAGATTCCGCTGGAGAAATAAGCTACCAGGTCCACAGAAACAAGACACAAAGAAGCAAAGTCGCTTAGACCTGACTCGATGCAACTATGCAAACTTAAATGCCAACGCTCTACAAACATATGTACACACACACACACACACACACACACCGAAAAAAAAGCCTCCCATCGGCTAAATACTGCATTGGTGATGATGTTTCAGCTGGCAACAAGTTCTTTAACCCTAACTGATGCAGTGAGGAGCTTCTCATTTGTTAAACAACCATGTTGAAAGACACATCCTGTGGTCGTGGAAAATATGGCCATCTGCTTCAGAAGGGTCAAATTGTGAAAGAGTGGTTCAGGGAGCATGAGACATCATTTTCACACATGGACTGGCCACCACACCTGACCTGAACACCACAGAGAATCTTTGGGATGTGCTGGAGAAGACTTTGCGCAGTGGTCCAAATCTCCCATCATCAATACAAAATCTGTGGAGAAAATTGATGCAACTCTGCACAGAAATAAATGTCGTGACTTTGCAAAATCAATTCTTCCAGACAGCCCAGACAGACCACCAGTAGAAAGAATCATTTGTTCAGCTTGCAAGCACGAGAAGCTCCCACAGTTTCTTTCTCCACCACCCAAACACAGATGATACCTTCACAACACACCCCGTCTTTGCCTGGACAATTTCCAAAAGCTTAGCAGAAGGAACTTCTAAGCACCCATTATGTGTCCTGCCATTGACAGGCAGCCACTGTTACCTTCGTTTGCTGTGGTGTCGTGAACGAGAAACTTGGGCTGATACAAACTGGGGCCGTATTGTCTTTAGTGACGAATCCAGATTCTGTTCTCCCTTTCAACTGCTGGTGTGGTGATCTGGGGAGCCATCACATACGACAGCCCGTCACCCCTAGAAGTGATATGAGGGACACTAACAAATCAGCGATATGTGCAGGACATCCTGTGGCCATGTGTGTTGTCTCTCATGGCAGGGCTCAATCACACACAGGAGCCTCCTCTCAGTTGTACAGTTTTGCCCAATAAACGAATCCTTTCACTTACCTATATCATTATTACATTCATATACAAGTTCAATTCGAAACCAACAACTCATTTTTGGTGAGTTTTTTTTTTTGGTCAGAGAGTACATAAAAGGCTTTGTATTAGGCAATGTATCTAACTGGTTCCACTGGAGGAATATAAGAAGCACCCTGCTCTGGCCGGCCAGTAAAGTGAAAATATGTGAACATATTTGCTTCCACTGTTTTAAAAACCACCAGCAACCACTAAGGCCCGCCAGGACTTGAAGGCGAGTCACCCAGTGGTGGGCTAGCAAAATGCCACTGCACCACCCGTGTACTTCAATGCATAGTGCCAGATGTAAAGTGTTGTGAAGGAAAAACAACAGTTCTGGCCCGTTTGTTGTCCAACTTTTTTTGGAATGGATTTACCTTACTACCCCACATAGGAGTATAATCTCACTAATGCTCTTGTGGCTGAATAAAAGCAAATACCTGTTTCCAGTAAAATGGATGCTGGTGTAGGGTCCAAATCCATATTAATGCCTTTATTTCTGCATCACATTTTATAAAGACAAACAGACAGACAGACAGATAGGTGTTCTTCAAGAACATTCAGCTCAGCAGATGGTGTTTTTGTCTGAGCATAGCATGAAGCAAGATCCACACACACATACTTACACACTGTCCTACATTAGGACTGGATGGTGTTCACTCGTCTGTGTGCTACTTAATATTTTATCACTTAATGTGCTGCTGTCCTTCAAAAACACCACCTGTCTCTCTCTCTTAGTCTATCTGTCTCTCTGTTTGTCATTTCTTTGTCTGTCTCTGCTGTTAATTTTCCCTCAGTCTTTTTCCTTTCCCTTTCTCAGTGAGATCAGCAGAGTCTTCCAGAAACTTCATTAAGGCTTGTTCTCAGAAACACACACACATGACCAGTCATGGTGAACATAACTTATGTTTGAGACAGTCCAATGAGATAATTATTACTGTGGCTTATTAATGCAACACCTAACTCTAACCTCAACCACAGTAAAAAAGAAATAGAAACAAAGGAGGGAGGTTTTGTTAACAACAACAACAACAATTTTACATACGAGGACCAGCAAAAAAAAGTCATTCTATCCTTGTGGAAACTTTTGGTCACTGACGTAATGATTACTGTAGCTAATTAATACTACACCCACCTCTAACCCTAACCGTAACCTCAGTAAACAAAAGAAAATGTTTTGACTCTTTGGCAGTTTCTATAAAAGAAGCAGTCATGGAGACCATCAAAATGTTCCCACAAGGATAAAAAAAAGTCAGATCTTTCCATCCTTGTGGGAAAATTTGGTCCCCACAGAGTAATATAAACACGGCCCACACATACATACACACACTCTGATGGGTGTTTAGTACTTAATTGAAAGTGTGTGTGATGAATCAGGCAGATTCGGGAATTTGCAGAAACAGCAGCACTCAGCATGAGTGACAGAGTGAGTGAGAGAGAGAGGATGGAGGGAATTGGTAAAGGAGGGGGAGAGGCTGCAACAGACAGAGGTAGACAGGGATCAATGGACTAATGTGGGTACTGTACTCATTCCTCTCTTCTCAATGTCTCTCTCTCTCCGAGTTCAATGCAGTTCAGAGTAGCTTATAGCATTAGATGTACAGGTAGCCCCCAATTTAAGATCGTAAGTAGAGTTTCATGTAAACCGAGAAGAGATATATAACAAATGGGCCAGGTCCTTTGTGACCTCACCAGCTATTACACGCCTTGCTCTTGGAGTGATCTTTGTCGGTCGACCACTCCTGGGGAGGGTAAGAGTGGTCTTCAATTACCTATATTTGTACACAATCTTCCTGACTGTGGATTGGGGGAGTCAGGAAACTCTTTCAGTCCAAACTCTTTAGAGATGGTTTTGTAACCTTTTCCAACAACTCTTTTTTCTGAGGTCCTCAGAAATCTCCTTTGTTCATGCCATGATACACTTCCACAAACGTGTTGTGAAGAGCAGACTTTAATAGATCCCTGTTCTTTAAATAAAACAGGGTGCCCACTCACACCTGATTGGCATCCCACTGATTGAAAACACCTGACTCTAATTTCACCTTCAAATGAACTGCTAATCCTAGAGGTTCACATACTTTTGCCACTCACTAATGTAATATTGGATCATTTTCCACAATAAATAAATGACCAAGTATTATATTTTTGTCTCATTTGTTTAACTGGGTTCTCTTTATCTACTTTTAGGATTTGTGTAAAAATCTGATGATGTTTTAGGTCATATTTATGCAGAAATATAGAAAATTCTAAAGGATTCACAAACTTTCAAGCACCACTGTAAATGTATGTATGTATGTATGTATGTCTGTGTATATATATTCTTGCCTTCGCCATTCATGAAATTTGAAAAATATCTTGCCAGCAATGAAATTCTACCCCGTTAAGCCACTAAGTTTTAGACCGCAGGTTTCACTTTAATCCTTCGGAGAGGGTGGCCTTCCCTGCTCTCTCCTCACCTGGGAGTTCACCTTGTCAGTGGATCTTGACCCTGCTCACTCTGTTGATGCCTCGCTGCTAATTGTTATTGTTCCATTGAGGTGTTAGTCTCATCACCAGTCTTTCAGGTGGCCTAAAGCATATGACACGCAATTGACACGCTGATGCACTATTTTAAACAATCAGAACTTGCAATGCCAAATGACGTACAGCCCCTGTCTGTTATTGATCATGATGTGTGGGGTGTGATGAGCTTTAGTAATTAAGCTTTAGTAATGACTGTGGGATTTACTGAGTGTGGAAGCTGATTACATTTTATGTGCCTGTGATGTGATCAAATTGTACTGATATTTTGAGATGAGTGTGGAAAATGAAATGGGAACCTGTGCTCTAATGACTGATCCACTCTGGTTTGGGGTTTGCTTATGGGTTTTGAGAGGCATAGCAAGGGCCCCTTTGTGGTCGCCTCAGCATAGGTCCACTCTGTCACCAGGTAGTTTTGGGTACATTTCACATCTCTGTTATCAGTGCAAGGCATCCACTTGCTTAAGCGTAAAAGCTGCCATGCTCTGCCAGATTAAATGTCCCAATGCTGCCTGTGCATCAGTTAAATGTCCTAGTTCTCTCTGTGTTCCGATAGGTGCCCCACATGCGACGTCAAATGACATGTATACGACGTGACGTGAACATAACGCATTGTTATACATAAAACTTCATTAACATTTAAACATAATGCTTTTCTGACTTGTGTCCAATTGATCAACGAAGCAGTTTTTCATTTGTGCAGAAAATCTAAATATCTTTCGTTTTCATGCCTTATTCTCCATCTCCTGTCTGTACTCCTCTTTCTGTCTCACTAGGTCCCAGTCTCTCTCTCTCTCTCTCTCTCTCTCTCTCTCTCTCTCTCAGTTCATTATGCTAATGATTATGACTCTGGAGTTAGACACTGCTGACGATGCTGCCTCTCAATTAGACCTAATGGACTTAATCATTACTCTCACACTGAGTGCCTTACAATGTACACACACGCCCACCTACAGAAAACCAACCAATCAGCACGCCACAATTATGATTGCAATAAATAGTGTCAAAGGTTACGGTCTAGAGTAGCATCTCAATTCATATCTTGAGATCAAGGTTAATGCTTTCGTGAGCATTGTGTGGACTTAGTACTAACTAACTGGACATTTTTCTTAACAATGGATGTTATGGTCTACAGGTAAGGTGTGGGGGGGGGGTGACTGCAGGGCAGCTCATGGGCCATTTTCCTGGCAGAAGCAGTTATAAGCAGTGCTGTCACGGGGTGATGGGGGGTAGGAGGTTAGAGATGTGTTTTAAGTCAGATGTGTGATTGCTAAAAATTTTGTAGAGCCTACAACAAACACACAAACTACCCAAAGTTACAAACTCACAAGACAAGGCAACATACCTGCCTTCATCCCTAAGGCTTTTCCCCCTCCATTTCTGACTTCTTTTCCCTTGATTCTTTTTCTCCTTTCATTTATTTTTCCTTCACATTTTCCCTCATCACCCTTTGTCTCTAACCTAACTCTAATTACCTGTGTCCATGGATCTGCTCTTCCACCCATCTCCATCTTTATTTCATTCTGTTCTCTCCAATTCTGTTCACTCTCCCTGCCCTCTATCCCCCCACCTCCACCCATACTTCCTTAATTGTGTCCCTCTATCTCTCTTCAACTTTTAACCCTTTCATCAGGGTTAAATACTCACATTAGCATTCATGTCAATGGAAACTAATCACAAGTACAGCAAGACAAACGTTTGTGTGTGTTGTCACTCATCTGTCTCCGCCCTTCCTGATTGTCAGAATCCCAGTCGGCAGCAGGCTCTTTTCTGAATGAAGAGCTCAGACTGCGTGATTTACGCTCTGCAACATAAGCAAAGCATGTGTACACACACACACACACACACACACACACACACAGAGCAGTAACTCGCTCTAGCACAGGCAGCGTGACTCAGTGGACATATTGATTATGAATCAACATAAAAGCAGATTTATACAAGAGAGAGGAGGGGTCAAGAGGAAGAAAAACAGAGACACAGAGATGGGAATGAAAGAGGAATGAAGTCAGCAGGAGTGAGAGAGATACACAGAGACAAAGAGTGAGGGAGACAAATATTTAATTAGTCCACTTCATCATTGTATGTTTGCTTCTACCTCCTGTCCCCACTTATTAATGTCAACACACATACTTTCTTACAGAGATAAGACTTCAGTGCAGTTTTGGTTTTTTCATGGAGATTCAGACACTCTCCAAAGTTTTAAGTCTAGGCTAAAAACATACCTATTTACACAGGCTTTTGACTAGATTTAGACCAGGATGAATGGCTTGGGTCACTGGGGCAGAGTCTGGAGTCATGTCTGGGCTGTCTGCCTTGTCCGCTAGCCGGGAGTGTCGAGTGGGCGGTCTCTGGCTGAACTGGGCTTCGGTCCTCGTGATCTTGACTCGTGCATCCTTGCCTTAGAATAAGGGCAGAGCTGGGGGTTTCATAGTCAAAGAGTCTTATGGTGATCAGAGACGTTGGTTTGCTGTCTTCTGCCTCCCGTGGGGTTGCCAATGTCTCATGTGATCCCTCCTGGCTGTGTTTCCTACCAGTTCTCCTCTTTCTAGCTATGCTGCTATAGCTAATGCTGCCGGGGTCTCATGCTACACATGGCATCAGTGATTGTTAATAAACACTGTGCTCTTAATCAATAACTAATTACATTTTCTGTTTTCTCTCCGAGCTGTGTTCCGGCAGTTCCGGCCCCACACATGATGTTCATCTGCTAATCCGTCTAATCCGATTGTGCTTAAGTGCTGTTTTGTGGTTGATTTACTAAATATCACACATAACACAGAAGCAGAGAAGCAGTGAAGAATGACAACATGTAAATGGGGCGAGTGAGCTGTTCTTGATATCCATGATGGCTATGGTTAACAATAGCAGTGCAAAGAAAACGGTTTCATTGGGGATGTTGAAGCACACACCATCATGACTATTCCCAAGTGTCAGGCAGGGATGTCTAACTGGGGAGGGCTTCAGTCCCTTTGACCTCGAGCTGTGCATTCTTGACTTAGACTAGTGTTTCTCTGTACTGGTCCTCACCGCTTTGCATGTTTAGTGTTTTCCCTGCTCCCAAAACACCTGATCCAACTACTCAGCTCATTACCAAGCCAATTCCAGTTGGTTTGTTTAAACAGGAAAAGCACTAAAATGTTGCCAATGTCCCACGTGATCCCTCTTGGCTGTGTTAACTTCTGGTTCTTCACTTTCTCATGATTCAATTGCACGTTCTGTTAATAGACTCCGCTCTTAACAGCAACTGACTACATATTCTCTTTTTTCTCTCCAAGCTCTTCTTCTGGTACCAGTTCCAGATCACACACCAAGATGTTCTTCTGGAACCTGTTCTTCCTGTTCTGTCCTCATACCGTTGTGCAGACCACATCAGAGGGCAATAACACCCCCTCCCACCCTCCTGCCCAGTTCCAAAACTTCCCAGTTGTGGACACGAGAACCTCCAGTGACTGTTTACTGGACTAAATAATGCCAATACATACAGTACAGTCTCTACACTATAAATACACACAAAACTGTCTTATATTCTGTAGTTGTATATTATCCATTTTGTTATACTCTACATATTATTGTATTATCATAATTTATTATAATCTATGTTTTAATGATTCTATTTTCTTTACATATGTTCTCTCTTTTCATTTTTACTTTTAGGTTCTGTTTATTTAAACTATTACTATAAACTTATTCATTAGGCAACTAACTTTAACTCTTACTTATATCATCTAGGCTGCCTAAGGAGGTGGGGACCTTTTTGAGTCTAATTCCTCCCAAAGTTTTCTTCTTTATAACATTTATGGAGTTTTTCCTTTCCACTGTCACCCCAGATTTGCACAATTACAGCTTTGCACCTAGATGGTTGTAATGCTCCTTTGAAACAATGCTCTGTAGAAGAAAAGCGCTATATAAATAAATCTGACTTTGACATATAGAGCATAAATTTCTTACAGATGATTGATTCTACAATTATGGTTATGTGGAAGTCAGAAAGAACACATGCAGGACATTGTTGTCATGTATTTTATATAACGTAATGGCAGTTAGTTTGGAATACATCAATTTTTTTTTAGCTCGAGTTGGGTTCAGAGCCTATGCCATAATTCTCAGGACACAGATGATCATTTTCCCTGGACAGGATGCCAGTTAATCACAGGACTGAGTAGAGGTGCAATACTGAAGGATGACCATTCCCATCCAGACTCCCCTTTCTCAGACATGGCCAATCCTGATGCCAGACACGGCCACAAACGAGACTCAAACCTGTGCCTCCATGGTGGTGGGCTGGCGAACTGAGAATGTGCCACCTGAGAGAGGTTCTTACATGCTTTATTATTTTGTTTCTTATGTGTCCTGCTTCATGCACCTACAATTTACATTTACATCATTTAGCAGGCGCCCTTATCCAGAGCGACTTATAACTGATACAATCTTACAACCCAAGCAGTTGTGGGTTAATGGTCTTGCTCAAGGACCCAACAGTAGTAGTAAAAAATAGGCCATCTTGCTCTTGGTCTCTCTGTCTTTCTCTTTTTGTTTCTCTTTGACCATCTCACATCATTCTACCAACGTCTTTGTCTCTATGTCTCTCTCTCTCTCCCTCTCTCTCTGCATGTCCAGAAAAACACTTTAGTTTATTAGAGACAGAAAGAGCAGCAGAGGTTTTGGCAGCAAAGGAGGGATGAATTAAAGAAAGAGACGGAGAGATAGAGAGAGGGACACAGAAAGAGAGAGAGAGTAATTAGCTGATTGGAGTTTTTTGGCTGTTCGCACTGTTTTCCCAAGAGACTGAGCGCGTAGTAATTGATGAGCTGATTGATCAGACAGGGCGAGAGACACCGAAGGACAGAAAGAGAGGAGGAGGGAGAGAGAGTCTGCACTGCTGCTCTCAGCGCTAATGGATCCAGCACTGGTGTAGAGTAAGCAGTCTACTGTAGAGAATCAGCACTTAAACACACGCAGACACCATCTACACACATTCTGTTTTTTGCACACATGCAACCAATGCAACCCAACAGGACAACACAAAGCAACCCGCCTGCGCTACACCGACTGCAAACACAAATGCTCCAATCAAATATCAGGATCATTTATATAAACACTGATATTGTTTTCAGAAATAGCACTTTTAAAGTGGCAGGTCTTTTTTGGGGTTTTTTTGCACTTCAGCATTATTTAAATGTTGCCTTTATATAGTCAATCTAGGGCCCCGGCTCCCCTGCGACCCTTAGTCAGACTAAGCGCATATGGAAAGCGAGTGACTGACTGGTTGTTTCAGAAGCTATCCCTGATAGTACTTGGGTTATATGGTAATTATATAACCATGGAAACCATGTTTGTTGATGCAGTGTGAGATTTCTAAAAATTCAATCCTTCAAAAATTCATCGCAATAATTCTTCAGGCATAATTCTTTGTCCAAGTTATATTTTTGCCCCAAATCTACTGTCTTGTATTTCACTGAGAAAGTGAAAAAAATAATAGGTTCTTTGTCACAGTTTTGCCCTCCTTACTTTGTATTGGGTTTTCCACAGACCTTGAGATCCCGCATTTTGGATGTCCCTGACCAGAGGTGTCATCAGACCCACTGTACTGGGGCATGTGCCCAGTAAAATGTTGCTGTGCCATACTAAAATGACTGGGGTAAAAAGTCCATATTATCCTTGATTGCTGAGCAGAACTACGGGAAATGCTACACAAATTCATTATACTGCTTTTCTCATGGAGTAATGGACATCCACAAATATTTAAAAGAAAGTCAGCCAGGCTGCAGACAAGTAATGATATAGCTCATAGCTATATGTTTAGTTAATGCAATTCAGAAATAAAACTCCTTAGTGTTAAATTATTCTTAATTTCTCATACATGACTGAGTAACGTTCACTTTGGTGCCACATCACCTAATCTATTTAGTGTTTAACAGGCTTATATGTGTTCCGGTACCAGTTCCAGCCCCACACATGATGTTCATCCGCTGCAGCTTCACTCAAGCTGCTTCCGCCATCAGCTCCAGCCCCATCATAGCCGGGCCACTTAATGTCAATGTGCATAATTCACATTTAATTCGAACTTTGACTCCATGACTTTAGTTTCGTTCTTAGATTTATCCTCTACGCCGCCCAAGGAGGTTGGGTCCCTTTTTGAGTCTTGGTCCTCCCAAGGTTTCTTCCTATAACACTCAGGGAGTTTTTCCTTGCCACTGTCGCCCTAGGCTTGCTCAAGTTGGGATTGGACGTAGTTATTAGGAGATAATCTAAACTTGTAAAGTTGCTTTGAGACAATGCTCCATTGTAAAAAGCGCTATATAAATAGATCTGACTTGACAATTTTATATGCACAGTTGTGCCCCTGTGACTGATTGGCAAGAGATGCCCCTCTAAATTCTGTGTGCCCTAGTACAACAAGTAGTCCAGAAATGCCCCTGGCAATAACCAGTATGTTTTCCCACTATACCACAACTTCTTAGTTTCTTTCTTTCTGTAATTCCTACTTTTTTCCCTCAGAAACACCCTCTATACGCCATTAACTAATCCCAAAAACGACTCAAAATGAATGGTTACTAGACATTACCCTAAGATAATACATACTACAGGCTTGACATTATCTATACATTACACACTTAAGCCCTATAAAATAACCAACCCTAAACATTACTCACTTTGCTCCCCTGGCCTCTATTCAGTACTGACTATCCCCAAGTATTACACATTTGATAACATCTCTAGACACTGTTGGTTAGACAAAACCCTACACACAAATACCGCTTACAAAAGCACCACTGCTAAACAGATGGCCCTGGGTCAGATTCAACTCCCACTCCAGTCCAGTGTTGCTCAATGCAGACAGATAAATATGATTCTCGGGAGGATATTCAAACCCTCACATGGCTAAACTCCTGGCATGGAGGCTGTATTGGTGCTAGTTTCTTACACGACGGCCAAACTTTTCTTAGAAATAAATAAGCAAAAGCTACTGAAATTCACTTTTGCAGTTGAAGAGTCTGAAAGAGCAGTGTTTTGATCGGTATCTATAGTTTGCAAAAGCAGGCGAAGCAGCAAAGCTTATGTTTATGTGTGATATTGTCCTGCAGCACCATCTTGAGTTTGGCTGTAGCACTGCAGAAAGCGCTGCGTGGAGTCAGTCACTTCTTTTCACACTTAAACCCCGCTTTAACCATGGACTCCAAAGCTCATCCCTTGAGAACTCAAGATGCAGGCATAACTGTGCCCTGGACAGCTAGACTAGATGTACTGGGGCACAGCTGTAGCACTCTGCTTGCCAATCAGTCATATTGGCACAATTGTGCCTAAAATATAAGCCTGTTAAATACTATATAGATAAAGTGATTTAACACTAAATGGCGTTCCTTTACCATGGATGAGAAATTAAGAACGCTACAGAATTTTTATGAATTGCATCAACTAAACATATAGCTATGAGCTATCATTACATGGCTGACTTTCTTTTAACCAATTGCTGATGTCCATTATGCCCTGAGAAAAAACAAAAGAATGCGTTAGCCGCTCAAGCCTTTGGAAAGATGCTGGGGCATCATGGGAAATGCAGTGAATTTGACTTTTAACGCCCAGTAATGTAATTTAAGCACAGCAACGTTTTTACTTGGGCATGAGCTTCAGTAAAGTGGTCCCTGGTAGAAAGACAAACAGCCCAACCACAAAAGACAAAAGCCCTGACTGGCTTCCCATCATTAGACACAACCAATTGTGACACCTGGCCCAACCAAGCACCCAAGGAATTCCAGGTAAGGCTCAGGATGTGTCCACTGAATTCCGGGTTAGGCTCTTGATCCCAAACTTTAAGATGTTACTGATCACACTCAGTGCAACGGGTAAGAGCAATGTGCACTTACATTGCACTTACATTGCACTTACATGAACACTTACAACACACACACACACACACACACACACACACACACACACACAAAATCTAAATGTAGAGCACTGTAATTACTGACTACTGTCTGCCTGTCTTTGCCTACCTATATTAAAGCTTGCAACCTATCCATTACTAGACAGATAGTTACAGTCTTATGCAAAACGTTCGGCACCGTTGGTCAAATTACATGTTTTGTTGATTTTCTAAATGAAAACAACTTAACACAAACCTCTTAACCACATCCAAAAATGACATATTTCTGCCATAAGATTCAATGTTAACCAAATAAATAAGTATCTATGGGCTACTACAAAGAGCAAGAAAAACACAAAGAAAGCTCTCAAAGATAAATACGACAAATGTCATTCTACTGCAAAACTCAACACACGAAAGCAAGCAGAAAGTCCAGTTCAGATTAACACGGGGTGAGAAACAGATCAGTCCGGCCAGCTTACATGCTGGGCCTTGACACAGAAATCTGATACAGCTGTCAATACTCTGGTGAGACAGAGTGCCTCTGAAACAGAGTTGGAGCAAAGGAAGGCAGGGCAATTGAAGGCTTAGTTTGCTTTACGTAATGGTTGTATTAACATTTGGATTTTATTCATATATGTATTTTAAAAATCCATTGGACCATTCATTCACTTTCTTATCCGCTTACTCCTGGACAGGGTTATGGAAGAGCTGGTGCCTAGCCAGCTGCATAGGACACAAGGCAGGAACAACCCTAGACAGGGTGTCAGTCCATCGTAGGGCACACACACTCTGGCCACTTTACCGTAATCAAATAACCTAAAGCATGTCTTTGAACTGTGGTAAACCTATGCATGGGGAGGACATGCAGACTCCACACAGAAATGACCCAGACCGCTCAACCTTCTCAATGTCAGGCGACAGTGCTGTCTGCCATTGGACCAGGGAAGCCAAACTTTTATATAAGACAGTAAATAGATAGCTAAAGAGTGGATCAGGAGGGAATGAGGCAAGTGTTGGTTATGAAGACAGTTGAGGTAGTTCATGTTCCTCATCTGTAATGTGTTGTGTAATGAGTCCCATGTGCATGCTGCAAGAGCCTCTAAGATGGGCGTATGTGACAGCATGAGCCCCCTACGCTGATGAAAAATCACACACACAGCCTCCCAGAGAGACTTGCCAGTTGTCGCTATTTGTGTGAAGATTCAAGCTTAAATGATCAATCCAAACCAGCCGGGGTCTCACCATCTAATATAACAACACACATTCACACACCTTTGACAATGACTTAGCCAATAGCAGCACACAGGTTACATCTTGCTTCATGTTACATCTTGCTTTAATCTGATCGAGTGAGTATGTGCCATAAACCAATACTGCTGGGTCTTTGTAGAGGGGCAGGTATCCAACTTCATTGGCAGCCACACTAATGCTCTTCTAATCTAACTATTACAAGTGACAGGTATTATGGATCTTACGTTTTTACTGTGCAACATAGCAGTGCTTAAACATGCCTCATTCATTTGCCTTGTTGTTTTCAGTATAGAATTAGCAAATATGTAAAATGTAACCACATGGCATCCATACCAATAACATTAGGAGACAGAGCACATTCTAATGATTTACCAACAAATGCAGTTTTACAATAAATAAATAACATCTAAAATAATTTAGGTAACAACTAAATGAACTTAAGTGACAATATCATAAAACATACAGGAAAAAACAAGAGATAATTTACTTTGGTCTTCCCACGATCTTCTGAAGATCTACATGACACAACTGCTTACTGAACATGTAACTTGTGGTATGCTCCATAATTTTCAGAAGTGGGAATAGCTTAGGGTAACAGTGAAAACTGAGTGAAAACCTGGGGACCTGACTAAAATATGATTGAAATATGTATATTAAAGTAAAATATTATGGATTCCTATGGGAAAAAATATGGCATAGCCTTCTGAAGGATTTTAATCATTATATTTCATTGAAAAGTATAATATTAGAGACCAGGGACAGCTAATTTGTTGTATTTTTTTAAGTATATACTTTAATTGCATCACTGTGCAGGACACTTTGCTTTATAATAAAACGTCTACACTTAATTACATTAATTATCTATACATGTAATGACCTGGGGACGGAATGGCTAACTTGCGTCAGTAGACCCATGCTTGACATAAATTATAATGAGATCTACTGTAATGACAAAGAGACATGCCAAGGTTAATTTTCATCCCTAAACATCTAGTGATGTCCCTGATCTTACCTACTCTAAGCTGACTGGCTGTCTTGATTAATCTGAAAATAAACACAATAATGTTGTAAACTTTAATTAAAATAAAATCCTAAAGTTATAGTGATATGAACATGCAACAGTTTAAAAAACCAATTTTTTTGCCTTCGTACGTAGAATTAATTTCCGTGTGAAACTGATCTGAGCACTGCATCATACTCACTCCCACTCCTTGCGTTTGGCCTTCGGTGTGCTGTGTGCAGCTTGTGTGACTGGTGTGCCCTGATTACATCGCGGTGATCCACCATGAGCCCCTCTCCTTCTGACAGCGGGCACAAGATGGTCCGCAGGCAAAGGCGGTCTCTCCGTCACATTTGACATGTCTTTTCCATCGGATTCTGGACACAGGTGGCCAATGCAAGGGCTGTGTGCTCCTCTCCATTACCAAAGCTCCATTAGTGGTACACCATAAACGCTGCGACAGAAAGAGAGAAATATATCAGAAAGAAAGAATGAAATAAGCGAATGGTAAAAATGAATAACAGGGTGGACAGAGTGTATTGAGAGAAGACACAAGCAAACACAAGGCCATATAGTCAGCAGGGACTCATTAGCCTGTTCTGCTGTAGCTGATTTTTTAACCACAGTCAGAGAGTAGCATGCTGGAGACAGGAGACCCCACTGAGCATTCTGTCAGAGAGACAAGAGGCAGAACACACACACAAACCACTTGTCTCGCTATCCTTGTGAGGACTTTTCCATCAGCACAATGATTACTGTAGAAGAGTGGTGCAAAGACCTTTTTAAATCAGAATATTTTCTAAAAGTCTCCCCCCCCATTCCTACACACATGTACACGTCTTATGCTCCTAAACTCCACTAGAATTTATTTTAGAGTTTTTTTCTATTAACCATCTCCATTCATAACACAGTCACTCAGTTGTGGGTAAATTCATAAATTACTCAAAAGGGACTATCCGTGATTTTTTCACCACCGTTTTAACCCTGCTGTACCATTTTAGATCATCTCCTAATATCTACGTCCAATCCCCAATTGAGCAAGCCTAGGGTGGCAGTGGCAAGGAAAAACTCCCTAAGCGTTATGAGGAAGAAACCTTGGGAAGACCAAGACTCAAAAGGGACCCAACCTCCTTGGGCCAGCGTACATGATAAAAATAATAATGAAACTAATTTATTTCTAAACTATAAGTCTTGGAGTCATAGCTCAAATAAAATGTAAATATGCACATCGGCATTAAGTAGTCTGAAACAGAGAGTCACTCTAGGATCAAAGTCTAAGCAGAAGTCCTTGGGGGTACTTCGTCCCCAGCCAACTGGAGGAGGGAGAGAGTTTACTGCCCTCTGGTGTGGCCCAGGTTATGGTGGGGCTGGAGCTGATGACTAATAAAAACCTCAGTTTTATCTGAGTTAACTAAGAAAACATTAAAGTAACATCCAATAATTTATTTCCATTTACAACAGTCCTCGATTTTTGTTGATTGTAAGGCTGTCATTAGGTTTGGCTGATATGTACAGCTGTGCATCATCTGCATAGCAGTGGAAACTAATGCCATGTTTACGAATAACTGAGCCTAGTGGCAGCATATACAGAAAGAAATAAAAGCGGGCCAAGCACTGACCCCTGAGGCACGCCATACTTCACTTTTGAGAGCTTAGAGCGTTGATTATTACATGAACAAACTCGGGTACCGGTTGGTCAAGTAGGATTTAAACCAGAAAGTGCCAACCCCTTTATACCTACAGTATTTTCTAGTCCTGTTTAGTAAAACATCGTGATCTATAGTGTCAAATGCTGCACTTAAATCTAACAGAACAAGAAAAGAAACACATCCCTTATCTGAGGACATTAATAAACCATTTAGTACTACCCTAATTAATGCTGTTTCAGTACTAAGATGGGGCCTGAAGCCAGACTGAAATGTTTCATAAATACCATTCCTTTGAAGGTAGCTGCTGATAGACGGCTTTTTCTAAGATTTTGGACAGAAACGGTAGATTTGAAATTGGTCTATAATTAGATCACACAAGGGTCAAGAGTGGCTTTTTTAATCAGTGGTTTGATAATGGCACACTTAAAGGATTTGGGCACATAACCAAAGGTAAGGGATGAATTTAAAATAACTAACAGTGGCTCTATAATACTAGGTACAATGGTAAGGGGCACAAATAGTCCAGAGCCTTTCCCTGAATTTACTTGGGATAGCTTTACTTGAGATGGACCACTTGTTCATCCCTACTGTTTGACCTCTCCTGCCTCATACATGGCCAATCATTCCTGTATGACTCTCAACTATTTTTCAGAAAATTAGTTGTTTTAGCTAAAACAGGTTTTAATCTCAAAGGCTACAGACATGTGACAACAGAAAAGCTAAATGGACACCTAAAAAAACAGATAGCAAACAATGCTAATAGAAACAGACAACGGCAATACATAAAGACAGTGTGAATATAAACTGACAAAGAGTCAAAGTCAGATTTATTTCTATAGCGCTTTTTTATAACGGATCATTGTCTCAAAACAGCTTTACAATTTTAAAGACTTTACCATTTTAAACAAACAGCACTGAAACACATGGACAGTGGGCTAATCCCTAATGCAAACACAGGAATTTGGAGCAAACAATCAACAGACCATACATCATGTCAGTTCCATTATGAGAAAACTATTTGTAGATCTACTTAAGCCTTTACAAACAGTTTTGTTATCAAACGCCAATTAAATGTATTCGAATGTTTTATTTAAACTGTAAAAATCCTCTCACCTGATTGGCCTTCGTGAGAGCTGCAATATTATCAATTATGTTCAACAATTAGCTTATTATCATCAGATATCTGTAATATATACAGTCGTAAAATCAAGAGAGACCGAGCCATCCATCTATGTCTGCCCAAATAACTGCAATGTTTAAATTCAACTCTTTAACTACCTGGCTTTTTTCAAGTGGCTAACTTACACATTCATCAATCATCAGGAATCTAAAAAACAGGTCTAACGACATCCATGGCCAGAATTATATATAATTTTTATAACTGTTACATCTCAAGTACTGTACATTATGTGAAAGTACTTCTTGTGACGTTACTCCTGTGTTTTTTGATCTGGTTGCGTTCACACATCAATTAAACTGCAAAACTGCCACCACAGCTCATTTGGAAACGGACCAAGACTCCCTATTCTGGGAGTCACCAAGGTTTCCGACGGCAGCGTTCACACTTGTTCAAATGAACCGCACTAATGAGATCAATCGCAACCCAAACTGTCAAGTGTAAACACGACCTCTGTGTGTGTGTGTGTGTGTGTGTGTGTGTTGTGTGTGTGTGTGTGTGGTGTGTGTGTGTGTTGGTGTGTGTGGTGTGTGTGTGTGTGTGTGTGTGTGTGTGGTCCAGGACTAAGCGGATAAGAAAAATTAACGAATGTATTAAACCGAGTGGAATCGACTCTGGAAAACGACTCCACCCATTCTATCTAGGCTACTATCAAATATCGTGCATCATTTATGGGAATTTGGAATCAATTCACTCTCCCTCACATTGTTAAAATGTCATGCTACTACACTCACCTGCAGATTTAGTCGCTGAACCCGTTGTCCGTTTATCCCGTTATTCGGTGATGGATATAACAGTCATAGTCACAAAAATAGCATTAAACATCACCTCTCTGCCTCGCTGAGCCTGTGGGTGCGCTGGCACTCGGTCTCCGCGTTGTCGTGATACTATTTTTTACATGTCTAAAAATGCTTCCTGGTAACAAATATCTACTTCCCCGTTAATCCCGATATGTCGCCTCATCTACAGAGCCTTAAAACGATACTTTTTAACTTAGACTAATTACTAAAGGTGTCTCTTTCTGGATCTCTTCCAACGTTCACCGAGTAACGGTGCGCGTGCCCTGCCAGCGTGAGGGATTTGAATGCGCTCATCCTCGTGCGCTTAACGAGCAGCTAAGCTTTAGCATACCTGTTTATTTACTTGTTTGGTTGTTAGCTATCCAGACAAAAGGAGATTTGTGCCCATAACGTTTACGTTGAGTTTAATAAGTATTTATTTCAAAGTTGAAAATAAGTTAACACAGCCTCATAAACATGACATATTTACATTTACAGCATTTAGCAGACGCCCTTATCCAGAGCCACTAACAATTGATACAATCTTACAATCCAAGCAATTGTGGGTTAAGGGTCTTGCTCAAGGACCCAACAGTGGCAACTTTGGCTGAGGTGGGATTTGAACCCTGGACCTTCTGGTCCAGAGTCCAGTACCTTAACCACTAGGCTACCACAGTACCATATTTCTAACATTTCGAACATTAGCAAAGCAATTCAGTTCCGAGACCTTACAAAACACTAGGTCACCTGGAAAGGATCTAGAACTGTTTACACTGGTTATCCTGGTCGCCTCACAGCTCAGGTTCGATCCTGACCTCGGACTCCGCCTGAGTGGAGCTTGCACGTCCTCCTCGTGTCCATGTTGGTTTACTCTGGGTAATCCGGTTCCCTCCCTCAGTCCAAAGACATGCATTATGTTATCTGATTAGGTTAAATTGGACCCGATCTGAGTATGTTTGACTATTTTGGAAGTAACCTTGTGTATCCATGTAACCGGGTGTCTGTTGTCAATAGCCATTGATACTAAAAGCGATGGCAAGTAAACCAAATAAATAAACAATCGCTGGTAAGAGTCACTGGAGACTCTGGAGCATATCTCCAGAGTTCACACCCCTGATGAGGATGTCAGTTCATCTCAGAGCCTGACAGGAGTCGCTGCCACAGCTCCAGCCAATCATGCCTGACCCAGCCAGAATGCACTGCCAGGACTTGAACGTGGGTCACCGCAGTGGGGGGCTAGTGTCTTAGTCTGCTGCACCACCCAAGCACCTAGCTAGAACAATTGTTTAAGCCAAACCTTTCATCATCTAATCCCTCACCAGTACACACAGTATGCTGCCCACATGATTCTGGTGCCTGGACATTTTTTGCTGGTGGCAGACACTTTTCAGTTCAGCAGTGACACTGAGGTGTTTAAAACTCCAGCAGCACTGCTGTGTCTGATCTAATCATACCAGTGCAACACACTTTAACACACAACATCAATGTCACTGCAGGGTTAAGAATAATCCACCACCTAAATAATACCTGATCTGTGGTGGTCCTGACCATTAGAGAACAGAGTAAAGAGGATTAACAACATATGTAGTGAAACAGATGGACTACAGTCTGTAATTGTAGAACTACAAAGTACAGTGACCACTAAAACTTAAATAAAGTATAAGCAGTATATAAAATGAAAAATGCAGAATGCCTAAGACTTCTGCAAAGTACTGAACCAGCAAGTGAAGCTGATAAAATGGATGGTGAGTGTAGAAACAAGGAGGTGGTGATATGGCTCACTTTATAGCTAACATATTTCTGTATTACTGCATACAATATAAGCATATTGTGGGGGAAAATGAACCAAATGTTGATCACCTTTTTCAGTAGTGACTGAATTTAATTGTTAGTGACGCATTAAAATTAGCAAAAAAAAAAGTGTACATTTGTTGTTGTTGTTGTTGTTTTTGTTTGTTTGTTTTTTTGTTTACAGACTTTAGTAAAAGAGAGACACACAGACAGACAGACTTCACGTGACTTAAATTGTATGGGCACTTGCATTGTAGCACCGTGCAGAAAATAGAAACAAGGGGCACCAAAAGTGCCAAGTGTCTGGTTTAGTGCTAATAGCAATTTGCTAATGGGCTCTTTGTGAGTCACCGTTGTCTCTCTGAATCACGGATCAATACAAGCTCACAGTAACACTCCTGCAGAGTGAGAGTGGTGTTTAACTTTTGTTGTTTATCTCTGCTTAGTTCATGCCCTTTATCAGTCTATATAAACTGTTTCGATGCCAGTAGATTTGCTAGTAGAATTCCTTGCTAAAGTGATTTTGGCTGTTCTTTACTCACTGTCGGTTGCCAGTTATGTAGTTTTAAAAACATCTCTGTATCTACAAATGAAGTGTAGTTGTCTCAGTCTTCAGTTACAGGTTACTATTACTGACTGGTGTTACTGTCTGTCATACACGCATTCAGTCTTTGTTCTATACATATTTAGTCTTAATTCGCCCTCTTGTGGTAACTTAAATTGTTTCGCAGCCATTGGAGGTTCCAGACCATGTGAACATGTGTGTCCGGGGCGGATTTGGTCAATGCAGGCTCTGGGCCAGTGTCTGTGTTAGAGGGGCCAGTGACTTACCTAAATGTGTATTGTCAGAGTGTGTTTTTTTACCTAAGTGAGGTTTAGGATAACGTTTTCTAATGTACATACCAAAAAACACTTATCGTTGTGTGTGTAATAGCTGGAGTATGTGTTTTTATAAGCTTTATGTACGTGAGCAGCTTCGTCAAAAATACTGATTTCCATTATAAGCAACTGTTTCAACACTTCTTAATCTGTTCTGTTCCACTGCCTTGCTTATGAACTTACCCTATTGTATGTACGTTTGCTTTAGACAACATATGCAACGAAAGAAAGGGTGAAGAAAGACAAGATACCGGTTAAAACAGCAGATAGAAGAACTACACAGCCCAAAGATTAATGCTAAATAACTAAATAAATAAGGCTCCAGCATTTTAAGCAAGAATAACTTGTTTAGTGTATTGAATAAAATGAACAAAATGTAACATCAGCATGTGTTTAAATGTGTATATTAAATCTGTTAAGTATATTAAAAAGTTGGATGATATGTTACTTCATCATAATATGCAGTGGACGGTGCTTGACCTTTCATCTTTTTTTTAATTTACGTTATTATTTGTAGGGACCGAATAACCGAGGACTTTATGCCAGAATATGATCATAAACCTATTGCATACTTGGAGAGTTGAATTACAAAATGTAATAAGTAACAAAGTACTTTGTTACTGTAGCCTTTTTTTTTTTAAAGTTATCTGTATTTACTTGATTTGTCTGTGGCTTAATCAGTCTTTCTTTTACTTACTACACGTCAAAAGAAATGTCTGGACTTTGTACTCACTACATTTTCAAAACAGGCTCATTAGCTTTTATGAATTTATTCATCTTTTTTATTCAGGAAGTTTTATCTAATCAGGCACGTAATGATTCATTCAGAATCTTCATTCAAGATCGTCTAAATTTTGAAGATGAAGTGCTGGATTTAGTTTTTACTGGTTGGTGGGGCGGTGGCGGTTCAAGACCATTTGGGGGCGGCGGAGAAAAGGCAGTGACTTTGTACCTAAATGTACGTGCATTCCAGGTAGTAAGGGGGCTGCAGGGGGCTCTTGAACCGCCCCTGTTAACAGCCAAATGATCTTGAATATCAAATGATGCCACTTTTTTTCTAAAAACTCAAAACATTGTAATGAGTCAATGTCAAAGAGAAGAAAAAGAACATGAAGCACAGCATTTTGGCTTTGACAAAGCCAAATTAATCCTTTACAATGCTTTACTAATGTATTACAAGATAGAAATGTATTGTTGTGGAATGGGTTTTGTGTATGTGTTTTTTAACCAAATCTCTCTGTTAGAAAACTTGCAATGAACAAGGTATCATGGTCAGGGCTACCGGAAGCCTATCCCAGAATTCCTAGCTGCACAGCTGCAGCTTTTATACTCCTAATGATTATCATCACTCATAGCACATGAAAACAAAACATCATTCAGGTTAATAAAAACAAATTTTATTTTCATAATAGCACCTTTCAATCAGCCTGCTCAAACACAATAGAGCTTTATCAATTATATTAACTCTGCAGTGTGTTAAAATTGTAATCGAGTTATGAGAAACAGGAGAAAATAACATTAAAATGACAGTGATCTAAAGATAAAATTAGCAAAAAGAGGGACAAAATGTAGAGGAGCTCGCCGTTATAAACATCCATCCGGGTTAGCAGAGGAAGAATTATTCCCTGTGCGCGTGTGTTCACGTGTGTCCGTTTCTTGCTGACCCACGGGGTCATGGCCTTCATCACCAAGGCGGAGACATAGGCTGAGGATTCTGCAGGTATGACATGACAACGGCTGATATAGAGAGCCTGCAGAAGAGGAAAAGTGTAAAACTTTAGGACACAGCCAATAAATTGTTTGGATTGAAACATCTAGAAAAGGCACACAACACAACTCACATGAAACTGCTCATCATCTGTTTGGTGTCCTCAGAGCTCCGCGAGTTGGCGAAACTGATGAAGGAGCAGTAGACAGCGATCCACGCACACCACTTGAGCTACACACAAACACATTTATGTTTATTTATAACAACCTGTTGATAAGGATCAGTTCACTTCAATGTAAACACTACTAATGTTTACACTTATTTTACACCTTTGTGTGTGTGTGTTTTACCTTGAGCATGAGTCCACACATGCTGAAGATCATGCCAAGCAGGTTCATGTAATCTGGAGTCGGGTCCTCCAGCGTGGGGTTTGTGTCACTGTTTGGGGGTTTGTAGCTACAAAACAATAACATGTACAAATGAGATCCTACAACTTAAACTTCAGAAATACGACATATTTAACTGTTACCTGAAGAGATTATATTAACTACAGACACATCAACTTTATGGCTAGCAAAGGAGAAAATTTTAAGTTTTGATGTAAAACGCTTTCGCACCAGATTAACTTTTTCTTAAAACTGTGCCCTCTTTGTCGCATGTTCACACTGCATTAACTGGGGATGACTGTAGTTTTTAGAATGCCGTGTATATTGACTTTGGATATACAGTGGGGTAAAAAAGTATTTAGTCAGCCACTGATTGTGCAAGTTCTCCTACTTAGAAAGAGAAGAGAGGTCCATAATTTTCATCATAGGTACACTTCAACTATGAGAGACAAAATTAGAATAAAAATCCAGGAAATCACATTGTTGGATTTTTTAAAGAATTTAATTGTAAATCATGGTGGAAAATAAGTATTTGGTCCCAGAATTTGGCAAAAAAATTTCTGGCTCTCACAGACCTGTAACAACTTCTTTAAGAAGCTCTTCTGTCCTCCACTCATTACCTGTATTAATGGCACCTGTTTGACCTCGTTATCTGTATAAAAAACACCTGTCCACAGCCTCAAACAGTCAGACTCCAAACTCAACCATGGCCAAGACCAAAGAGCTGTTGAAGGACACCAGAAAGAAAATTGTAGACCTGCAGCAGGCTGGGAAGAGTGAATCTACAATAGGCAAGCAGGTTGCTGTGAATAAATTAACTGTGGCAGTTGTAAGAAAATGGAAGACATACATGACCACTGATAATCTCCTCGATCTGGGGCTCCACGTAAGATCTCATCCCGTGGGGTCAAAAATGATCATGAGAACAGGAGCAAAAATCAAATCCCAGAACTACACAGAGGGACTGATGAATGACCTGACCTGCTGCGGAGAGCTGGGCACAAAGTAACAAAGGCTTACCATCAGTAACACACTATGCCGAGAGTTACTCCTCAGATCCTGCAGGGTGCCAGGCATGTCCCCTCTGCTTAAGCCAGGTACACACGTCCAGGCCCGTCTAATCTAAAGTTTGCCAGAGAGCATATGGATTGATCCAGAAGAGATTGGGAGAATATCATGTCCTCAGATGAAACCAAATAGAACTTTTTGGGAAAACTCAACTGGAGGAATACGAATGCTGAGTTGCATCCCAAACAAACACCATACCTACTGTGAAGCATGTGGGTGGAAACATCATGCTTTGGGGCTGTTTTTCTGCAGAGGGGACAGGACGACTGACTACCGTGGTTACGGGAAGAATGAACCGGGGCCATGTATCGGAGATTTAGGCCCAAAAAAAACTCCTTCCATCAGTTGAGAGCTTTGAAGATGGAACGTGGCTGGGGGGGTCTTCCAGCATGAACAATGATCCAAAACCCACACCAACACATCCGCTTGGGCAACAAAGGAGTGGCTCCGTAAAAAGCATTTCAAGGTCCTTGGAGTGGCCTAGCCAGTCTCCAGACGTCCACCCCCATAAATAATTTGTGGAGGGAGTTGAAAGTCCATGTTGCCCAGCGACGGCCCCAAAACATCAACTGCTCTAGAGGAGGTCTGCAATGGAGGAGTTGGCCCAACATACCAGCTCAGTGTGTGCAAACCTGGTGAAGACTACAGGAAACGTTTGACCTCTGTCATTGCCAACAAAGGTTATGTTACAAAGTATTGAGTTGAACTTGTTATTGACCAAATACTTATTTTCCACCATAAATCACAATTAAATTCTTTAAAAATCCTACAATGGGATTTCCTGGATTTTTTTTTCTCATTTTGTCTCTCATAGTTGAAGTGTAGCTGTGATGAAAATTACAGCCCTCTCTCATCTTTCTAAGCAGGAGAACTTGCACAATCAGTGGCTGAGTAAATACTTTTTTGGTACACCGTAGTTGCCTGGCCTGATGAGTCTTGTTTTCTGGTACCATCCTGCCTTGTATCAACGGTTCAGGCTGCTGGTAGTGTAATGGTGTGGGGAATATTTTCTTGGGAAACATTGGGCACCTTAATACCAATTCAGCATCTTTTAGACACCACAGCCTACCTCAGTATTGTTGCTGACCATATCCATCCCTTTATGACCACAGTACACCATCTTCTGATGGCTACTTCCAGCACGATAACATTCATGTCCCAAAGCTCAAAACATCTCACACTGGTTTCTTAAACATGGCAATAAGTTCACTGTGCTCAAATGGCCTCCACAGTCACCAGATCCCAATTCAGTTGAGCACCTTTGGGATGTGGTGAAACAGGAGATTCACATCATGAATGTCTCCAGCACCTTGTGAATTTTATGCCACAAGAATTATAAGGCAGTTTCTGAAGGCAAAAGGGGTCCCCTAATTCGGAACTAGGCAATGTGTACCTAATAAAGTGACCAGTGGGTGTATATTTCTGACCTGTGACAAATACTTGTGCGTTTTTGAAGTTCCTTAGCAATGCCTACCCGCACGCTTTTACGTTATTAGTTAACAATAGATGTAGGCGACCATACAGCCTAGTAAATGTAGTTATATATATATCCCTCATTTCAGCCATTTTTCAGAGATATTCACCGTGCTAACTGGTAAGTCCCAAATAAATAAAGTTACGATGAGCAACTACTATGAAATACCTCGCCTCTACAACGCCTCACACTTCGGTTATCGAGTATTACAGCGAATTTAACTCAATACTTTGATGAAAATGTCCGAGAGCTCGAGTCTTATGCTGATGTGGCTCTGTGCAGCTCAGTGTTGCGATAATCCGAATTTAAAGCTACATTAGCTTAGCTCAGGTTAACTGCTATTTCGGCGAATATTCAACACACAATGTCGAAACAAAAAGTATTGATTTTACGCTCCAACTTAACATACTTCTTATATTAAATACATGACTGGGGTATAAACCGAAACCGAGAACTCGGTGTCACAAGGTTCACTTTTTTACATCCATTCATCAGCACTTAAGCTAAGAGTAAACAGGGCGAAGGAAAAGTCAGTTTATACATACCGAAATATCTTATTTTGTCTCCGCGGGTCCGCCATGCTGTTAGAGCTCATAATGTTATAGAAAGTCTCCGATCTGTGATTACTAACAGTTAATTCAACACTCACAGGTCGACCGCAGCCATTGAATGACTTAACCAGAAGTGACGTCCTTCGTTGCAGTCCAACATCCGCTCTCCATTCCGCCTCAGGTGGTCGGAGAGTCGGTTGTGTCTCAAGTCGTTCGTTTGCTCACTCCGTTCCCTGGCTACCGCAAATGACACTGTTTTAACAATAATTAAAGCACGAACAAGGGCGAAGCAATAACCTACTGGGGAGTACTTAATAAAACATACACATTTTTAAAGTACATTTGCATTTAGTTGTTCAGCAGGTGCCCTTATCCAGAGCGACGTACACCTGCTAATTTTACAAAACAGAAGCAATAAAGTACAAAAAAAAGAATATCTCGGTAGTTTCTCCTTAAAAAATCCTAGAAAATGAGATCAAATTGAAAGACAAATGAGACTTTAGAACAAGTCTCCTGAGATAAAGACCTGTAATCTCATGTTTCTGCTCTTGAGCTGTAGTACAGATCTCAATACAATCTTTTACCTTGTGATTTGTCAAAAAAAAAAAAAAACACTTTACTAAAGACATGAACCTCAATATGAAGTAAACCATTTCTCATCCAAAGACTAAGAGCGTTCACTTTTAATGCTGTGAATTACTTAATTTAGTACCTTAATAGCTGTACATCTAACAAGTACATGAATTCACATTTTATTTGTATTAACTAGTGATTTTGCAGTGTCCTTGCTCAAATAGATTATCTCCTCTCTCTGGAAACCTGATTTTTACTATGCTTGTTTGTTTAGATTATTTAACGTCGCTCCTCAGCTTCGGTTATTCAACGGCAGAAACAAGAAACATGTTTACATCAACACTCAAGGCTATCTCAAAGCTAGTCTCATATATATATATATATATATATATATATATATATATATATATATATATATATATATATATATACTACCAGGGCCAATTTAACCTAAGCATTTACTGTGGGTCTTGAAAAAGATCAAATGAAACCAAGAAAAAAAAATCTCTCCAGATCTCAGATGCATCTGAAACCAAATTCTTAGCTTTGAGTCCTTTAACCTCAGAAGTATCGCATGTCTTATCTCATTTTTGTGTAATGTTATTTCTCCTAAGTAAATTTGGAAAAGCGTCTGCGCAGTTTTCTGCCAATTATCCTGAAAATAAAATCCCAATGCATGTTGGAATGCAGCATGCTATGCAGGATATTCTGGTACCATACTGCAAAATCATGCTAAGTGCAAATATGCTGTGGTATTGTGTGGCACTAGCGAATTGGGTAATAGCCAAGTTCCCATATGGGTCCTTAAGCAAGCTCCTTAATCTGCAATTGCTTGGATTGTAGCATTGTATCAGATGTAAGTCACTCTAGGTAAGGGTATCTACTAAATAACTAAATGTAAATATCCAAATAAGTTGTTTGCATACTACCTTGTACAGATTTAGGGCATGATTTATTGTAGGTAATGTTATTCTCTAACCACGTGTTGATGATTTGCAGTAGGCTTTGTACTTGTAGTTCATTTTAAAACCAAAATGTATGTTTACTATTAAAAAGAGCTTTTTTCACAGAAGTTAAAGAAAAACAGGTGTTTATCCTGTGTATGCTCATACTGGAAGACTACACTGAGCCGAAACAGAAATTCACAAAACACATACAGAATGAACTTGGGCAGCATACTACCTCTGACTCCTGACTTTGCTTTCTGTATTTTTTATTTTTTATTTTTTGCATAGGATTGTATTGACTGATACTGACGGCCAGCAAGTCCATCCTGCCATCCTATTATTCATATATCACAGTTTATATACATCATAGAAATGCATATATCATCAACTATACTAATACACAGTCCATGTTAATTAGAGAAATGATCATAGTATATTCTAAGTAAAGCCTGGCACTCTACATTGCAGGTATCAAATGTCCTATGAAACATCTAACCTCCAGACTGTGGCATTAATAAGCTAGCTTAGTTGGTAGGATTTGTTTTTATAATTCATGCACCCACCTCTCAGTTTGCTGTTAAAATAACTGATGTGGTTTGAAGCCAGTCACATTCAATATGTGGAAAGCACCCACATCGAAATTCCCTCTAGAGCTCAGCATTTGGCAGCCAGTATAACACTGGGAAAGGGGTGGATTGGGATGGTTGTGGATAAGGAAGGATTTCCAGTTCACATAGATGATTACAGTTAAAGGTGCAAAGATCCCAGGGCATTTGAGTAAGTTTTCAGACATTTAAAAACAGCAACAGTTTATTATTCAACAGCCTACTTTAACCTTCAGGGCACTTTAATCACAACCCAAACTAAATAGTTTAAGCAGAGATAAAAAATAAAGCAGTCTCTTCAATACAGCGTACATAAAATGAACATCTCAAAACATGAAGTGAGCAAAAGACGAAAGGCATGCACGTTAATATATTACAGTACTTCATGTTTAGTGATTATGTATAAAATAAAAAACCGAAACTGATTTAATCATGCTGCATGAAAATGCTTTAAACCAGTGGTTCCCAAACTTTTTCTGCAGTGCCCCCCTAAGAATATTTTTGAGCCCCCTACTCATACAAGTCTTTTGCTTCCAAATGCCACTGGAATTTATTTTAACCATTTTAATTCATACAAAACTGCAACGCCGTATTGGACGAAACAAAATAAAGTGACAAAGACAAGTGACATGCATTACGTATCTTAAACATGCCTCATTCATTTGCCTTCCTGCCATCCTCCAGCTTGGGAGCCACTGATTTAAATATTTTAACCTTCCACATCTTTCTCTCACAAGAGTTATCACAGCAGCAATTCGCTAGCCCACCACCAACATTGTGGAAAGTCCAAATGGTGGCGACTGCAACACAGCTTTGCCTTGTCCTGGTCCCTGTTAATTCCAGGACATGCTCCAGACCCCTTGTCAGGATAAAAATAGGGGACAAAAACTCCCCGTTGTCAAGTGCACTGATTTCAGATTTATTATGGCCTGGCATAAACTAAAATAAAGATTCACAGTAACACACAGATAATGAATAGCACCACGTCAGCTAAACGTACCATTTGTTCTAGTTCAGTTACTGGAAGCTCGCATTTATGGTGGACCAGGCCACTGTAATCAATAAATGACTCAATGTATACATTAAAAAACAAACATCTTGTAGTCATTCTAGTCTTGGCTGAACTGTTCCTCCATACTCATACAGCCTAGTATAACAATGTGCTTAAACAAATGATACTGATGTTTAGTGCAAAATATATCATGGCGTTTTGGTGTGATTACTACTGAGTACTATTTACATGTAAAGCAGCTCATTTACAAACATGGAAGCTCAATAACCGATACACAAGAGGAGGAGAGGCAAGGAAAACAGGAAGTCACAGTGCATTTCTTGGCTGTGCATTTACAATATACTACTGTAAATATAATACTGTATGTCCCAACAAAAAAGAACAATGGTTTGCTTCAGCTTTTTCTTCAGCCATCATCATTTAACTGTAACTCATTATGGGGGTATTTTCCTTTTAAGGAAACCTGATTGCCACAATGACATGGATCACAACTCAATAATTTGCAGGAAGCTGCTTAACAGAAAAATCTGGCGGGTTTGAGATCAATAATCAGCTGCCATGTCTGCTTCCAAGCCTCGCAGCTGCTAAGCTGCAACAGATGGTATCAAAGTGAATACATCTTAAAATTAAGCACATTCCTACTCAACTGGAAAATCTAGGGAAATATCTACATGCAGTCATTTACCTAGGAATAATCTCATTATGGGAAATACAGTACTGTCAAAAGTGTTGATTAGGCTTTGATTAGATTTGTTGTTTTAGCAATGCTACAGTGAACAAATGGGACATATTGTCGACGATTGGAGCCAAAATTTTTAGACTTGGATTCATCACTCCATAATACTCTTTCCCACTGATCTTCATTCCAATCTTTGTGAGCTTTAGCATATGGTCCATTTCCTGAAAAGACCATTTCTGATCAAGCTTCTTCAGACTGTTGAAGGGTCAACTTGGCATCGAGATGAAGCCGCCAGATGCTGCTATTGCTCAAATGTAAGTGGAGGTCACACTAAATATCCTTGCCTTAGAATAAGGGCAGAGCTGGGGGTTCATAGTCAAAGAGTCTTATGGTGATCAGAGACGTTGGGTTGCTGTCTTCTGCCTCCCGTGGGGTTGCCGATGTCTCATGTGATCCCTCTTGGCTGTGTTTCCTACCAGTTC